>CAUYLG010026881.1:0-136583 GCA_963573385.1 Cacajao melanocephalus
ACCACGCCCGGCTCATTTTTTGTATTTTTAGTAGAGACGGGGTTTCACCGTGTTAGCCAGGATGGTCTTGACCTCCTGACCTCATGATCTGCCTGCCTTGGCCTCCCAAAGTGCTGGGATTACAAGCGTGAGCCACCGCACCTGGCCTTTATTTTTAATTTAAAAGGATCAACTGGCCTTGGTCAGCTTTAGGAAGGGAAACTCTAAACATGTAGCTGCCTCTTCGCACATTTAAATGAGATTGAATTCAGCTTTTCTTTCAAAAAATTCCGCATAGTTATTCGGAGAAGTCACTCAAGTTTTGGTTCTCTTTTACATAGCTGCATTTGGAGATACTCTACATGAGGCACGTTTAGAAAAATAGAAACATGGCCAGACGCAGTGGCTCATGCCTATAATCCCAGCACTTTGGGAGGCCAAGGCAGGCAGATCACTTGAGGTCAGGAGATCAAGACCAGCCTGGCCAACGTGGCGAAACTTCTGTTCCCTGCCTCCAGACCCTATTTTCCTGCCTCATCAGTGCTGATAGGCAGAGTGCTTTGGTCAGGTAAAGGTGAGCAGTGCCGTTCTGGGCCTTCCCACCTGTCTGCTTGTCCTTGCACATCTGAACATAGCAGTCAATCAGATGACGCCACACTTGACACACAAGACAGAGTGCAATCTGAATGTCCCATCTTGGTATTTGATTGGAAGACTAGCTAGTCCAGCTTGTGTTTTAACAGATATTGTTAGTAGGTCTTCTGACTAAGAGCTATCTCTAATCAAGAGCATTCCTTCTGGTGCGTCTTTTCATGTCTCTTTGGCTCCATGAGCGTGTTTCCCCCTACCGTCCTGTCAGAACTCCTGCAGGCCTTGCCAGACATGCAAAGCCGACTTAGCAAAAAGACCCCAACATCGTGGTTTAAATAAGCAGTTTCATTCCTTTCTCCCTTCAGAGCCTGGGGTGAGTGGTCTGGGGCTCTTGGAGCAGCTGCGCTGTTCTCAACACAGGGTTCCACCTCTGGGTCCAGGGCAGTTGCTCCAATTGTTTCCATTTCTAACTGCAGAGAAGGGGGACTGCTAGAAGGAAGTGGAGGGAATCCCCTTCCTTTTAAAGCACGAAGTGGAATTTGCATAATTAGTTTTGCTTATATGCCATTGGCCAGACCTTAGTCACATAACCACAGTTAGCTGCAAGGGAGGCTGGGAGATGTGGTCTCTGGCTGGGGGGCCATGTGTCCCGCCAAAACTTGGGGAGAGAAGAATGCAGACTGGGACTTAGTTAGTAGTCCTCCCTCATAGAGACAAAGTAGAAACTCAAGCTCTCCTTGGACCATGATTCTTCTACCATATTAGTGTTTTTATCAGTCAATCAGCAAACCTGAGCCTGACAGTCATAACAGTAGTTTCGGTGTGTAGAGGCCAACGTTCATCCTGTGCTTACTTGGTGTGAGACCCTGGTTAAACACTTTCCACTCACTGACACCCCATTTAGTCCTCACAAGCCTAGCAAGGGAGATTTTACTATTCATTCCATTTGACAGGTGAGAAAGCTAAGGTTAAGTAACTTGCCCGAGATCACACTGCTAGGAAGTGGCAGGGACTAAGTTGAGCTCAGATCTGCCCAAGTCCTCAGTTTCACCCTGTGCCAAGCAAATCACAGTCACCACCAGAGCTGAGGTCTTCACAGAGGGGCTCAGGAGAGGTTCAGCTTGCTGGTCCAACGCCTCTAGGTCACTCCAAGGAATCAAAAGGCCCCTGTCGGTCACCTGACTCTGTGAGGCTGCCTTCTTCAGAGAGGAGGTCCTCGAGAGAATTAGCAGCTGGGTGCAGGCTTCTGTGTGGCCTTGGTCTCTCTGAGAATGAGTTTTCTTGGCGACGAGAGCAGTCCCTCCATCCCAGAGTTGTGCAGAATAATGAGGTGGCTGCTTGGCAAAATTAGCAAAGGTTCCTGGTGCTGGTTTCCCTTCTGGAAGGGAGAGGCTGCTGGGATCATGAGGCGATGGCATGCATTAGTGTGTGGCCAGTGTTGCATCTCTGCTGAGGCCACGCAATTGTAGGGAATGGGCAGTGTCTTGCCCCTTCTACAGCAAAGGGAGAGCCGAGGGTCCACACATGGTGGGGAAGAACAGCACCCAGAGCACCTCATCTGTCCTGGGCCAGGAAAGTGAAGCCTGCTGGAGGCTGGTGAGAGTAGCAGCCAAAGTGCCTGGAAGCCAAGATGTCACCTCTCTGAGCCTGGGCCCTCTTTGTGCCTCAGTGTCCCCATTTGTAGTAAATTCAGGGGCCCTACAGCTGTGGATTCCAAGCCCGGCTCTGCCTCTTGCTCACTGTGTGACCTGGCGGAGTCACTTTGCTTCCGTCAGCCTCAGAGTCCTCCTCTGTCAGATGCGTATGATAATGGCTCTTCTGGTGCACGGATGTGGTAAGGAATCAGAGGAGCCCACGTGTCACACAAGGCAACCCCCACAATGTGTTGCCATGAGGGATGTGATGCTGTCTCTGCCGTAGCCTGGTACAGCATGAGCCGAATTGCATTCTGGAGTTTGGATGGAGGGGCCTTGGGTGGAGGGAGAAACTGATCTCCATAGGATAGGTGAGCATTCCAGGGTCCTCGACCTCACTAGAGAGGCTGGCAGGTGGGTGCACAGGCTCTCAGGCGATGGGAGTGGTGGGTGAACCCTGGGTGCTACAAACTGAGGGTTCTCAGCACCACCTGGAAAAGACATCTCAGCTCAGTGGGACCCCTAGAGGGCAGGGGTCTAACAGGCCTCCAACCCTGAGTCACTCTGCCTTGTAATCCTGACTCCAATTACACTTGGTGTCTCCTGATTCTCCAGGAATCCTCAGGGCACCTGGAGAGGAATGGAGGAAACTGCTTGTGGGGCTGCCCTCAGAATGTGACTTTCCAATTCCCACTGCCTGTCTGGCACAGAGTAGGTGCTCACTACATACCTGTTGAATGTGTGAATGGATAGATCAGGGGTCTCTATGGCCACAGACTGGCTGTGTGACTTGGGCTAGTTTCTTGCCCTCTCTGTGTCTCAGTGATCCCATTAATAGAACCAGGAGATGGGGCTGGATATTCCCACTGAGGCTTCTAGCTCTGGATCCAGGTCTCTCCTACCCCAGTTGCAGCCCCCAACCTCCCTCCCCAATTCCCACCAACAAATCCCAAATGGAGGGAATGCAATGAGCCACACAGAAGGGTGCAGAAATGGGCCTTTATTGCCAGGGGCAGGAGAACACGTGTAGAGCTGCTGTTCTGACTGAGAGGAGAAGGGGCATCTGGGAAGGCCCTTCTTGCGGGACTCAGGCTTTCATGCTGGTTGGATGGTGGCAGCAGCTTCCCAGAGGGAGATGCTATAAGGGGGTGGGGCAAACCACTGGGAACCAATCTAGAATGAGACCATAGGAGGTTAGGACATTTGCAGCCAGGCTACCCTTACACACAGCTAGCATCCATGGGGCGCTTGATGGGACCCAAGTTGACCTGGCTCCAGTGTCCCAGCTCTTTCCCACAATACCCCATATCATTTAAGTCCTGGAAGAAGGAACTGGCACCTGTGGTTTGGGGTCTTTCATTGGCACGGCAGTGACCCATCTTCATTCCCCTCACCCTCCTTCAGGACAATGGCAGATGTAAAAGGATTGATTTGAGGCCACCACTGGAGCCAGGTTCAGGGCTCAATATGTGATCAGAATCATGGATCCATTTGAGACCAAGGTTGGGGCTCAGTCTGTGACCAAGACTAAGGCTCAGTCAATAACTGGCATCAAAGCTCAGTCTGTGACTAGGATCCAGGCTCAGTCTGGGGCCAGAATCAGAGTTCAATGATTAAGGCTCAGGGTTCAGAGTGTGACCAGAAACGGCCTGGGACTGGGGCCAGGGCTCAGTCTGTGACTGAGATGAAGGCACAGTCTGCTAACACAGAAAGAAGGGAAGCCATGCCTGGCTTTTGCTTCACCATAGGCCCCTGCGCATTGGGGCACAGAGCCTGGCTCCTCACCAGCAGGCATCTCAGTGGTCCTCCTCATTCATCCTCTTCAGATGTGGATTTGCAGCTGGGTTTCCTGCTGAAGTTTATCTGAAGAAACAAAATCAACAGGAGCCCTTAGTCTCTGCCGCTGAAAAATTGAATAGAGACCAGACTCCAATAGCTGCCACTCTCCAGCAGGTCACCTGACAGTCGTGGGACCCCAGGGATGTCACTGCACCTCTCTGAGCTTCAGTTTGTTCATCTGGAAAAGTGGGTACAACGACAGTACCCACCCCACAGGGTTGTTGGAAGGATCCAGTGAAAGAGCGTGCACATAGCACAGAGTGACTGCCTAAGGGACTAGAGTTGTGACTATTTTCTTTCTTCTTCTCCTTTTTTTTTTTTTTCTTGAGATGGGGATCTCACTCTGTCACTTTTTTTTTTTTTGAGATGGAGATCTTACTCTGTCACCCAGGCTGGAGTGCAGTGGCATGATCTCTGCTCACTGCAACGTTCGCCTCCCAGGCTCAAGTAATCCTCTCGCCTCAGCCTCCCAAGTAGCTGGGACTACAGGCACGTGCCATCACGCCTGGCTAATTTTTGTATTTTTTGTAGAGATGGGGTTTCACCATGTCACCCAGGCTGGTCTCAAACTCCTGAACTCAAGTGATCGGCCCACCTCAGCCTCCCAAAGTGCTGGGATTACAGGTGTGAGCCACCGTGCCTGGCTGACTTGTGGCTATTTTCATAGAAGGGTCACCTCCAGGATCTTGACACCTTTACTTACCCCATTTTGCCCCAGCAACCCCAGCCATGCCTGGAGATCCCAAAGCCAAAGAGAGCCCCTAGATGTCTGTGGAGGGGAAGCCACAGCTCCCAATTTGCTTAGGACGTTGGGTCCTTCTACTTCTCCAGGGTCCCCTGATGAGAACTGTTTATGGGGTGGGCACAGAGCTCCATGCCTGCCTCAGAAGACCCCCACTTCCCCAGGTTGTGACTTACCGATGACTTGCTGAATGAAATTTACATTCAGGGTGTGGAGGAAGATGCGGATCAGTGGGCATATCTGAGAGAGGAAGAAGAAGAGGGTCGGGAGAAGGAGGAAGAACAGATCATTCTCCTTAGCTAGGAACAAATTGCTTGCCACCCACAGAGAGGCTCATTCTAGGGATCTTAAAACCTTTGAACCTTAGGATTGTATTGTATTGTATTGCACTGTATTTTTTTTTTTTTTTTTTTTTGAGACAAAGTCTCGCTCTGTCTCCAGGCTGGAATGCAGTGGTGAAATCTCAGCTCACTGCAACCTCCGCCTCCCAGGTTCAAGTGATTCTCTTGCCTCAGCCTCCTGAGCTGGGATTACATGCGCACGCCACCATACCCAGCTAGTTTTTGCATTTTTAGTAGATGGGGTTTCACCATGTTGGCCAGGATGGTCTTGATCTCCTGACCTCATGACCTACCTGCCTCAGCCTCCCAAAGCGCTGGGATTACAGGCGTGAGCCACCACCCCTGGCCTGTATTTTTTTTGAGACAGAATCTCACTCTGTTGCCAAGGCTGGAGTGCAGTGGTGCAATCTCTGCTCACTGCAACTTCTGCCTCCCAGGTTCAAGTGATTCTCCTGCCTCAGCCTCCCAAGAAACTGGGTATACAGGCACATGCCACCATGTCTGGCTAATGGGTTTCACCATGCTGTCCAGGGTGATCTCGAACTCCTGACCTCAAGTGATCTGCCCACTTCGACCTCTCAAAGAGCTGAGATTACAGGTGTGAGCCACCATGACTGACCTGAACCTTAGGATTTTAGAACAACAGGATCCCAGCAGTCTTAAATCTGGAAAGGCTAGGGTGTTAAAATCCTAAAACCTTAGAACACTAGAACTCTAGGACCTCAAAAATCTACAATCTAGAGTGTTAACATCCCCATATGCTTAGAAACCTTGAACTTTGGAATCCTGGAATTGTAAAGGGTCAAACGCCCTGCGGTTGTAGCGCAGAGCATCTCATGCTCTTGTGTGCACGTGGTTCCCTGCAGATTGCAGTTCAGCAGGTCTAGGGTGGGGTCTGAGATTCCTATCAAGCGCCCAGATGAGGCTGAAGCTGGTGGAGGACCACACTTGGAATATAACTAACCTCTGGGTCAGTGGGTCACAGAGCCACCCGGAAGATTTTTTCTTTTATAAACCCACATTCCTGGGTCCCCTTCCAGAATGACTGATTTCGAATCTCTGGAACTTTGGGCCTAGGAATCCTGCACATGGTACCCATGGTTGTGTATGATGCACAGATGGAAAAAAAAATTAAAACTATTTTGTAAGTCTGGGTTAATTTTTTTCATTGATTGTATGATATGTGTTATTAATTTTCTATTTATGATAGAGATATAAAGTTTTATTTTAAAAAATAAATACTTCTAAGGAAACGTATTTAAGTACAATTGTGTTGAAGATGTTAGCTACGAAAGCATATTGGTAGTACACGGATATGGTGACTGGTCCAAGTTTGAGACCTGGCAATTTCAGCTAATGTCAGGCCTCTGCCCTCCCCTGCTACCCACCAGGCTGATTAGCAGAGGAGGAGAATCCAGCTGACCTCCCAAGGAGAACTTTTCACCTCCAAAGGAAAAGTGCCCAGAGGATACAGCCAGGCCTGCAAATTCCCCCACCTGCCCCCACCAGGCCTGGATCTGGGCCCCAAGGAGGGGGAGACTCACCTCCTTCTGCACCAGGAAGGACACGGTGCTTTTCACCGTGTTGGTCACGGTATTCACTAACTTGTTGATGATTTGGCTGTGTCTGGAAAACACAGGGAACTGTTAAAGCCTGGTCAAGTGGGCAAGAGGCAGGGGGACTGGCAAGAAGTTGGGGAGTCGGGTAAACCCCAGGGACATGGAGACACCTTTCTAACTGCAGACAGTGCCTCCCATCCTCATGGATCATCCCTTAGAATCCCACATCTGACAGTGGCTCCCCCAGTGTCTCATGAGAGTCTCAGCACAGAGACCTTTTCATTCATTCATTCATTCATTCATTCATTCATTCAACCCATATTTACAGAGCACTAGCTATGCACCAGGAACCTAGCTGGGCCCTGTGGGGCAAAATACAAACATCCCCTAACCTGGTACCTAAACATTAAGGGTCCAAACATACCCTAATGTGGTACCTAAACAAATCTTGCCAAGGTTGGCTCCTCCCACCTTCAACTCTCAGCATAATTGCCACCTCCTCAGGGTAGCCCTCCCTGACTACTTAGCTAAGAGAGAGCTTTGCTATCACAGTGCCCCATTAAAGGTAACGCTCAAAGATGTGAACGCAGATCCAGGGCAGCTTAGGTAAGCTCCACGAGAACAGGGACCTTGTCTGCCATCACCAATTAGTTCTCCAGAGCCCAGAACGGTGCCTGCCTGGCATATAGCAGATGCTCAGTACACCATTTTTTTTTTCCAGACAAGATCTTGCTCTGTCACCCAGGCTGGAGAGCAATGGCATGATCTCGGCTCATTGCAACCTCTGCCTCCTCGGTTCAAGCGATTCTCCTGCCCCAGCCTTCCGAGTAGCTGGGATTACAGGCATCCACCATCATCCCTGGCTAATGTTTGTATTTTTAGTAGACACGGGCTTTCGCCATGTTGGCCAAGCTGGTCTTGAACTCCTGACCTCAAGTGATCTGCCCATCTCAGCTTCCCAAAGTGCTGGGATTACAGGTGTGAGCCACCGTGCCTGACCTCAACACATTTTTGGCTGAAAGAATGAATGAAATGAACATGCAGTTAAATGCATATTGAGAACTTGTGACAAGTGTTTAAAAGGCAAGAGTAGACTCTTAGGAGGGAGAATAGGAGGGGCCCTGTGCAGGCCCTGAAAGATGCAGAAATCCACCGTGGTGCGGTGAGAAGAAGGAGCCAGAGCTGCCCACACAAAGGTCTTGAGCTGGGAAAGCCTATTTGAGGCATAGCACAGAGGCCACTGTATCTGGGCACAGTGAGTGAGGGGAGGGTGTGGGGATACAAGGGTGGGCCCAGATTAAACAGAGCCTACACGACCACAGGGAGCACTTGGGACTGGACCACAAGTGCAAAGAAAGGCCCTGGGAGTATCTGGAGCCACAGAGTGGTGCCATCTCACAGATGTGGGCACGGACCCAGAGCAGCGGGATGGAGTCCCTGAGGCTGCTTGGGAAGACAGCACCCAGCAAGGCTCCGGGCTCTGAATTTACATCCTGGCCTTTGCAACTCACATCCGACCATGGAGCTTTTCTTTGGTTTTCAGGGGTCTTTGGGCAACCTGTGTTCAGCTCCCTCAGTGCAGGGCAAGGGAAGCGTCCTCTGCTCATGGCCATCGGGGCTGACAGCTGAGGACCCAGCCTTGTTCCTGGCCAAAGGCCAAGCAGCCCCAGCCGTTGGCATCTGGATCACTCATCCTCCTCCAGCCAGCAGCCAGCGTCACTCTTTCTCCCTCCACCCTCTTGCCTGAGTCAAACCTGCTCTTTCAAGCACTGAGCTTAAGATGTAGATTTTGTGGATTAAAAGGGATGAATGATTTAAATGGAGAGGATTAAGTTTTCAAGATCTCCTTTCTGGAAATTTCCACTGGGTGGAGGATGATCTGGGGACAATCTGAAATTAGAGCCCGTGGCAGGCACTTACTCTCCCCTCTCCCTCCCAGCTGGAGGCATGAAGGTAAATATAATTACATCATTATTATTATTATGGAGGGACATTAAGTAACAATAAAGGGGTCAGTTCTCCAAGAAGTCATAACAATCCTAATGTGCATGCACCTAACAACAGATCTTCAAAAGGTATGAAGCAGAAACTGACAGAGTTGAAAGGCGAAATGAGCAAATTCATGATTATGGTGGGCGAGCTCAACACCCCAGTCTCAGTAATGGAGAGGACCAGGAGGCAGAGAGGCAGCGTGTTCCAGGCTGTAAGCTAAATATTTGTATTTTCTCATCTGGTCATCTCAGAAGCCTACGATTAGTTATTATTAACACCCCCAGTTTACAGATGTGAAAACCGGCTTAGAGAAATCAAGTTGCTGATAAAGTTACAAGTGAGTGGCAGAGCTGACATTTGAACCAAGGCCAACCTGACTCCAGAGCCGGAACACTTTCACCACTAGGTCTCCTCTTAGGTATAGGACTAGAGCTGAAATGAGGGGTCCCCAGCTTCCCTGAGAGCCCATCTCTGCTAAGATGAATGGGGCCTTACGCGTCCAGCAAGGAAAGTGAGATGCTGGTTGGGTCACTGGCACATTCTCCCAGGACGGCAACAGCCTTGTGGGTCTGGGGGTCAATATCAATTCTGACTGCAGTCAGGAGGTCCAAGGAGGCATTCAGCTTGACAACCTGGCCAATGATGGGCCTGCAGGAAATAAAATGCACAGTCAACAGAGTCTAGAAGGGGTCCTTCAGGTTGCCCAGTTGGGTTCCTCCACCTGAGTGGACGTGAGTCAGAATGTCTGTGCGTGATGTCAACATGGCCCAGGTGATAGCAACATGGTCCATATCCTCTATGAGATTTACATGTTTATATCGGGGCTTCTTCTCCTGGCCACTTGGGTTTAGCTCACATGAATTTTTTATACAACATTACACTAATAAGTAAAACAATAATAGTTACTATTTATTGACAACAATTTATGTGTAGGTACTTAAAAAACTATTTTACCTGGATTCATTTACATTTTATTTATTCATCACGAGAATGCTGAGGGAAGTGTACTATTACTATCCCTATTTTCTGAATGAGGAAACCTTGGTACTGAGAGGTTAAGTACCCAAGATCTCATAGCTAATGAGGGATGGCATCATTAGTGCATGTAGTTTACAGAAGTTCTTTCTTACATGCTCATTTCTTGTCTCTATTGCCTTTAAAATTAAATTTTTTAATTTTCTGTGAGACAGAATCTCATTCTGTCACCCAGGCTGGAGTGCAGTGGTGCAATCAGGGCTCACTGCAGCTTCGACCTCTCAGGCTCAAGCGATTCTCTTGCCTCAGCCTCCCAAGTAGCGTGGAATACAGGCGTGCATCACCACACCTGGTTAATTTTTGTACTTTTTGTAGAGACAGGGTTTTGTCATGTTGCCCAGGCTGGTCATGAACTCTTGAGTTCAAGTGATCCTCCCACCTCAGCTTCCCAAATTGCTGGGATTACAGGTATAAGCTACTACTCGCAGCTAAAATTAAGAGTTTAAACTTATATTTTGTACACACGCACTTTATTATATACTGTCACTGTGTACTACTAGGTTTTGCACTGTGTACTATGCATTTTTCTGTAATGGTCACTGCTATTTAGAGAGAATCTTGAGAGACAAAATAATGCTAGAGGAAATTTTGCCAAAGAATAATAAATGTTTCTGTTTTCTCAACTTTTCAAATTTTACAGCCAGATAAATGTCATGATTTCAAAACTATATTTAATGGAGCATTGTTTTTAAAAGACACTTGGTTATGGCCAAAGTTCCCTAGAACATTTTAAAGGTTGAGATCTTAGACCCAGAAGGTTCCTCTCACTCACAGATTGGGAAACTGAGGCCCAGGGTCTTCCAGCAGTGGGAGGAGGCACCTCATTCCCAGGTTGGGCATCCATCAGCCAGGCTGAACTGCCTTTCCCAAATCTCAAATTCTAGCACATACTCACAGGGTCACAGAGACGTCCGCAGTGACAGGGAATCTCAGGTTAAGGCCTTTGCCATCATCAGTCGGTTCAGCTTTGACATCCAGGATGAGGGAGTTGCTGATTTTCAACCTGTGTGAAACCCACAATTCACCCTTGTCACTCCCCGTGACAGCCACTTACCAAGCACTTCCCTGTGCCAGTCTCGAGCTGAGCATTTGGACCTCATCAGCCTTGCCTTCACTATAGACCTGCTGAGAGGTTTGATTCTCTCCATTTGATAGCACAGCACCCCGAGGCTCAAGCTGGTGTGATTTTCCCCCAGATTCCCAGGGGAGTAAGTGTCAGAGCCAGAATTAGAGGCCAGAACTGTCTGACTTTAAAAGTTCATGAGTGGGGCTGGGCGCAGTGACTCATGCCTGTAATCCCAGCACTTTGGGAGGCCAAGACCAGCCTGACCAATGTGGAGAAACCCCATCTCTACTAAAAATACAAAGAAAAAAAAAATTAGCTGGATGTGGTGGTGCGCACCTTTAATCCCAGCTACTAGGGAGGCTGAGGCAGGAGAATTGCTTGAACCCGGGAGGTGGAGGTTGTGGTGAGCTGACATCGCACCATTCCACTCCAGTCTGGGCAACAAGAACAAAACTCCATCTAAAAAAAAAAAAGTTTATGAGCGGATCCACTGCCTGGGGTTATGTGGTGTAGACTCGAGTTTCCCTTCCCCTAAGGGGATCTGGGCTTTTACCCCCCAGTTATATGTGGAGAAGAACTTTTATTCTTTGGAAAGGGACTCCATGCACCAGCAAACAGGTAGAGGTAAGGATGAATATAACCTTCACCCTGACCCTGAAATTGAAGAATGCAGAAGCTTGAACCCATAGGATGCCCAGATTGAGCCAGGAGCCCTGCCTCTAATTTACTTAAACTCCGGTGGGCCTGGCCTCACTCAGACCACTTTGGCTCTGTGGGGGAGGAACGAGGCTTGTCCATCTGTCTTTCACCTTAAACTTACCTCCTCAAAGATGTGTATTCCCTTTTCTTAGAGCAAAGATCTCCACCCTGAAGCACTAACTCACCCCAAAATGTTCGTATTTGTTGGAAGCAGTTTAGAAACGACATTGTCCAGCAATTTCTCAGCTTCCTGGACCTTCTGCTTGGCCAGTTGCCAAGCACCGGATTGCTGAAGCACCCCTAGGTCCACCTTCAGTTTCTCAAGGACGCCTGCCAAAAACAATCGCCGTTTTGTGTCACGCACAAGCTGCGAAGTAGCTACGATGCTCCAGGTACCTACCAGGTAAGACTGTTTGCCTATGTTATTTTATTTAATCTTTATAACAACTCAGTGAGGTAGATATTGTCATTGTCTGCTTTTTTCACAGCTAAGGAAATAAAGGCTCAAGATGGTTAAGAGATGTGTCTAGTCACACAGCCAGGGAACTCTTGTTTCTTCCATGCTGCCTCCAAACTATTAATAAATATACTGATTATTTATCAACAGAGCAATCAATCAATTGGCCAGGCAATTGATATTGATTGTACACCAGTGTCTAGGAGTGACTTAGGGGTCTGTTGTGCTAAGTGAGATGCTCAGATGAGTTTGAAAAACTAGAAAGAATAAGAGAATACACTCAAGAAATGAAAAATCTAGAATCAAGGAGAAAAAATGGCTCCAACCATGAAACTGGCAAATGAGAGTTCCAGAATGACAGCTTTGCAGCAGGCCCAGAAAGTAATAATTCTTTTTTTTTTCTTTTACTTTAAGTTCTAGGATACATGTGCAGAATTGTGCAGGTTTGTTACATAGGTATACATGTGCCATGATAGTTTGCTGAACCTATCAACCCATCATCTAGGTTTTAAGCCCCACGTGCATTAGGTATTTGTCCTAATGCTCTCCCTCCCCTTGCTCCCGAGCCCCCAAAAGGCCCCAATGTGTGTTGTTTCCCTCCCTGTTCCAATGTGTTCTCATTGTTCATCTCCTACTTATGAGTGAGAACATTCGGTGTTTGGTTTTCTGTTCCTGTGTTAGTTTGCTGAGGATAATGGTTTCCAGATTCATCCATGTCCTTGCAAAGGACATGCTCTCATTCTATTTTATGGCTGCACAGTATTTCATGGTGTGTATGTGCCACATTTTCTTTATGCAGTCTATCATTGATGGGCATTTGGGTTGGCTCCGTGTCTTTGCTATTGTAAATAGTGCTGTAGTAAACATATGTGTAAATGTGTCTTCATAGCAGAATGATTTATATTCCTTTGGGTATATACCCAGTAATGAGATTGCTGGGTTAAATGGTATTTCTGGTTCTAGATCCCCGAGGAATCGCCACACTGTGTTTCACAGTGGTTGAACTAATTTACAATCCCACCAACAGTGTAAAAGCGTTCCTATTTCCCCAAAGCCTTGCCAGCATCTATTGTTTCCTGACTTTTTTAATAATTGCCATTCTTACTGGCATGAGATGGTATCTCATTGTGGTTTTGATTTGTATTCTCTAATGATCAGTGATGATTTTTTTCATGTGTTTGTTGGCCGCATAAATGTCTTTTTTTTTTGAAAAGTATTCATATCCTTCGCCCATTTTTTGATGGGGTTGTTTGTTTTTTTCTTGTAAATTTAAGTTCCTTGTAGATTCTGAATATTAGACCTTTGTCAGATGGGTAGATTGCAAAAATTTTCTCCCGTCCTGTGGGTTGCCTGTTCACTCTAATGCTAGTTTCTTTTGCTGCGCAGAAGCTTTTCAGTTTAATTAGATCCCATTTGTCAATTTTCCAAGCTCACGGATAGGAAGAATCAATATCGTGAAAATTGCAATACTACCTAAAGCAATTTATACATTCAATGCTATTCCCATCAAACTACCACTGACTTTCTTCTCAGCATTAGAAAAAACGACTTCAAATTTCATGTGGAACCAAAAAAGAGAGGATATAGCAAGACACTCTTAAGCAAAAAGAACAAAGCTGGAGGCATCATACTACCTGACATCAAACTATACTACAAGGCTACAGTAACCAAAACAGCATGATACTGGTACCAAAACAGACATATAGACCAATGGAACAAAACAGAGACTTCAGAAATAACACTACACATCTACAACCATCTGATCTTCAACAAACCTGACAGAAACAAGCAATGGGGAAAGGATTCCCTATTTAATAAATGGTTCTGGGAAAACTGGATAGCCATATGCAGAAAACTGAAACTGGACCCCTTCCTTACACCTTATACAAAAATTAACCCAAGATGGTTTAAAAACTTAAATGTAAAAACCAAAACCATAAAAATCCTAGAAGAAAACCTAGGCAATATCATTCAGGACACAGGCATGGGCAAAGACTTCATGACACCAAAAGCAATGGCAACAAAAGGAAGCAATAATTCTTATAGGAGGAGGAGGAGAACGTGTCTTTATGATAGGTCTCTGGAGAACAGGGGGATGAGAATAAATGTCGTGACCGGGTGTGGCGGCTCATGCCTATAATCCCAGCATTTCAGGAGACCAAGGCAGGAGGATGACTTGAGGCCAGGAATTTGAGACCAGCCTGGGCAAAATGATGAGACTCCATTTCTACAAAAAATGTAAAACTTAGCCAGGTGTGGTGGTATGCACCTATAGTCCCAGCTGCTGGGGAGGCTGAGGTGGGAGGATCAGTTGAGCCCAGGAGGTTGAGGCTGCCAGAGTACTCTAGCTTGGGTGTCAGAGTGAGACCTTGTTTCAAAAAAGAATAAATGTCATGGTAGATGTAGGATGATGCCCATGAAAAGAATTAAGTATATGTGGGGAGAAAATAATTCAACTGAGAAACAAAAGGGCAGTTACTAACTTAAGGAAAAACAGAAAACTGTGTAAGGAAATAGATGTAATCATAATGTTGTAACTTGGCTCTGTAACGGACAATGTCTATCTAGTTGTAATGATTCAGAGAATGACGCTGTAAATAAAATTGGTGACATAACTACATCTGATTTTACAGCTCACTAGGTGACCTTGGTTTAGATATTTCTGTCTCTGGGCCTCAGGTTTCCCAGCTATAAAATTAGAGTGAGTCCTTTCTGCATCTTTGAAAGTTACCTAAGCCCTTGACAAGGTTTGAAAGGCAGCCATGTGCGGAAGTTACCTCCTTCTACAAAAACTGCTTTTGTTATGCTGCTAATGTTTCCACAAAACAAAAAGAAACCAAGTTATTTTAGTAAGTTAGCATAAAAAGGAGGTATAATTAAATATAAAGGTAGGTAGCCTTACAGATACTCAGGCTAGGTAGGGATAATTTCCTTAATTTTCACTGAATTAACACAAGTCAATAAAAGAATATTAAACAATCCCCAAAGAAAAATTTGCTAAGAATATACACAAAATACTCAAGTTAAAATATGTAAGTACACAGTAAATATATGAAAAAGGAGACAGCTCTTTTACAATTAGAGGAATGCAAAGTGAAATAAGTTATAACTTCATCTGTGAGACTGGCAGAACATATAAAATTGTTCATACCCAGTGCTGGAAAGGGAGTGGGAAAAAAGGCACTCTCATAGACTGTTGGAGAAAGTGTTAACATAGGAGATTATTTGTCAATAGCGTAATTTTTGAACTTGTGAAATCCCACTTAAAGGAATTTACCTTATGTGTATATTGGCAAATGTTTATCAGGATATAATATGCAGAAGAATATTCATGTGGCATTGCGTTTTTCTAGAAAGATAAATGAACGAGCCAGGAATTGGATAGCCACTTTTCTCAGTAAACCACCCATAAAGAGTAGCCCCTGGTGGCAGCCTCTAGTAATGCAGGCAAAGTGTTCAGGAGGCTAATTTAGGTGACGTTGATCATCACACTTGTTGATTTACCTTTAAGAGTATTGTCAATTGTCTCGAGTCCTTCGTCAAGAACAGGTTTCAGCTCATCCACGACATTGCTCAGGTCATCACCAAGATTGCCAAGAAGAGACGCTGAGGTCCCAGCGAGCAGGCCGCACAGGAGAACAAGTTTCCAAAGCTGAAGCATCTTTTGACTTGACACCGGGACAATCATGAGAAGAAGTGAGAATTGCCCAGGGAGAAATGGAATCTTCAGTGAGTTCCAAGCACTCTTAACATTTAACATTCCTTTAAGATAGATGTGGTTATTTCCTATCTTACAAATGGGCAGCCAAGGTCAGAAAGTTACAGCGACTTGCCCAGAGACACATAACCAGTGAGCAGAGGAGCTGCGATTTGAAGAGTCAGACTCGACTGCAGGCCCATACTCTTGACACAAAGTTCCTTTTCACACGCTGTCTTCTCTGCCTAAAATATTTTTCTTCTTCATTATTCCACCTTGGTCAATTCCTACATCATGTCCTCTGTGAAGCCTACTCTAGGCCCCTACCCAGATTCTAGGTTGGGGGAGTCTCACCTTGCTGCCTTCATTATCCTGATCAAGGTCCTGGGTAACACTTCCCTGATGATTTGTCTGCCTTTCCTACCAGGCTGTGAACTCATTAGGGCAAGGACTGTAACTTATTTCACTGTCAAATCCTCAGGCCCCAGTAAAAAGCCTGCACCTAGTATAGTACAGTAAACAAATAAATATTTGTCGAATAAAAGTATGAACAAATCAATGGCAACCACTTCATGACTCTGCACTGCTCATCAGTTTGACACTTATTTTAATATAATCTATAGATCTCTAAATTTGCTCTGATTTGCTATTTATCTTCACATCTGGACAGTCACGGGAGGAACAGGAGTGAGAATTGCCCAGAGGGAAATGGAATCTTCAGTGAGTACCCATCACTAATTTGTTGTTTAGAGCAAATTTAGAGATATATTGATTATCTCTGCCATACTCAAAATATTAGCTAACCCAAGCAACCTGCCCCTCTGCCTCTTGCCCCCAAAGCCTTCTGAAAACCACCATGTGGGACGCCACTGGGGGAAGCATGCCACTCACAGGTTTAGAGGAGGATGCTCACGAGATCCTTGCCCCACTGCACAGTCTGCCGGACTCTGCTGAACGTTGGTGGCCCTTATATGGCGGTGATGGGATGGAAGGCTGCCCACAGAAACAAGCCTTGGTTCCGGGACCATCCAAGGATACTCCAAGGAAACTAACCCCTCTCCAGGATGAGCAGAGAGAGAGATTTCCAACCCAAAGGTCACCCAGGATTCTTGAATTTAAATGGATGGTTACGGAGAGGGCTTTCTGCCAAGACTAGGAGCAGGTCCTCATGGAGCCTGCAGCTGCCAAGCTGATGGTCCTTGTGGGTGGGGACTGGGGAGAAGACTGAGAATGAATGAATTGGAGAATGTCCTGGCGGGAGGACCCATAATCACCATCCAGTCTAACTCTGTCATCATTTGGAAACTGAGGCTCAAAGAAGGGAAGCTACCAGCCTGGGGTCATTCAGATCTCTGAGTACACGGGGTCCTGCCCCCGGGGTCTGCACCCGGCAGGTGCAGCAGACACCTGGCAGCTGTTCGTGCCTGACACTGGGCTTGGTGTCCCTGAAGTGCACTTTAGACGTACTTTCCTGTTAGTCCTTATGAAGACTCCGCAAGGCAGGTTTTGAGAACTCCATTTTCCAGTTGAGGAAGCCGAAGTTCAGAGGAGGAGGTGGCTTGTCCACACTTGCAAGGACAGGAACCAGGCATCTGGGCCCCCAGGGAAGGCTCTTCCATGCATATCAGCCTGAGGTCATTTGGCAGAGCGGGAGAGTCCCTGGGCCTGAACATCCTGTTTTTGCTTCGGCCACTGATATTTGTATTGGTTGTAACGCCTGCTGCATTGGGCCTGTGTCAAGCCGGAACAGCACAGGAACCTCAGGTGGGTGGCCACCTGGCCTCAGGCTGGGAAGGACTGGCACAGAGCTCAGAGTCATCATGGATCTCTGCCCTTCTGCTCACCTACCCGCCACTTGGCAAGGACCTGGGAGGCCTGTCCTCAAAATGATGCAACCGGGCAAAGGGTGGGACAAGAGCGGTGGCTCCAGGAGCTGGCTGTTCCCAAGCCGACTGTGGCTCCGCTGTTCAGCACGGAGCAGCAGCTGCAGGGAGAAGGTGATGATGGCCAGGCCCCAAGAGCCCAGCCCATTAGAGCCCTGCAGCAGCCTTGCCTGAGGTCTCGAACAGACTCCCTTCCCTGGCTGCCTGACACCGGGTTCTGCAAACATCTGAGCCCCGCTCTTCCCCTAGTTGTGAAGTACAGAGCCAAGGGCTGTGCTGAAATCCTGTGAAGGCAGCTTGTCCCAGCCCAGGATCACAGCCCAGGGGCTGAGCGTCATGCAGTGACCTCGAGACCCAGTGTTGGCCCAGGCCTCAGTTGCCTCATCTGTAAAATGGATAAACTCCCTGTCCCTGGATCTCAGAGGCATGGTGGACAGACAAGGGCCTAGGAAATCAAAATGATGGTGAGGGGCTTTGAGGGCAGTGCTCAGAGCCTGGCACTGGGCTTGGGCTGTCCTGAGCTTGAATGCTTGCTCTCTGCTGGTTGCTGGCTGTGTGGCCTGAGCCAGAGACTGCACCTTGCTGAGCCTCAGGCTCTTTGTGAAATGGGACTAAGAACAGCGCTCACCTCATGAGCATGCTGTGAGGTCAAAGCGGAGTAACGCCCACGAAGGCTTAGCACGGGGTAGGCCCTCTGTGCGTGGCAACAGCAAAGATGGCGAAGACGATGCTGGTGAATATGTGCACATGTGGTCCCGGCTTATAATGATTTGACTTCAATCTTTCAACTTTACCATGGGTTTATTGGGACATAACCCCATTATAAAATGAGGAGCATCTAGCTGGGCGCGGTGGCTCATGCCCTGTAATTCTGGCACTTTGGGAGGCTGAGGCAGGAGGATTACCTGAGGTCAGGAGTTTGAGACCAGCCTGGCCAACATGGCGAAACCCCATCTCTACTAAAAATAGAAAAATTAGCCGGGCATGGTGGTGGGTGCCTGTAATCCCAGCCACTTGGGAGGCCAAGGCAGGAGAATTCCTTGAATCTTGTGGGTAGATGTTGCAGTGAGCTGAGATTGTGCCACTGTACTCCAGCCTGGGCACAAGAGTGAAACTCCATCTCAAACAAAAATAAAATTAAATGGGGAGCATCTGTCGTAAGATGAATATTACAAGGTCCTTGGTGGGTGGGGAGATTGGTACCCTCCGAGGTCACCCAAGGTTCAGGCCAGCTGGTCCGGGTCGTTCAGGAAAATGGAGCAGTGACAGCTCCTCCTGTGTCCTCCTCCTCCTCCTCTTCCCTCTCCAGGGTACACAAAGCCTCTTTACATGGAAGATGTTTGCCTCTCAGGGACAAAGGCCCAGCCATGAGGGTCGCGAGATGAATTTCTCATTGAAAATTTCCAGCGAGGCATTAAAGATTAGCTGTGCCAGGATTGAGACATCCTACCCCCAGCATGACTGCTAATCCCCAGCTGAGGCCGCTTCCTGGTCCCACTGACCCAGCCTTCACCTCCAAGCTGATATCTTTTCCATACATGGCTCAGCGCCCTGGCTGGAAAGGGCCTAGCAGGTCATGCAGCCTACTGAGACCAGAGAAGGTGAGTGACAAGGCTGGGGTTGCACAGGCAGCCAGCCAGGCTGGGGGATGCTCAGCTGACCAGGCTCTGCCCCAGTGACCTTCCTCCCCCCGTGGACAGATGCAGCCTCCACCCCTTCTCCAGATACCAAACACACAGATGTGCACTCCCATCCCACCATCAAATGGAATTGCCTTATTTTGCTGGTAAAATTGCCGAAAGACTTGTCACCATTTTGCTTGTGAAATCAGTCCGGTATGAATCACCCATGCAGTTTCTAGGAGGTCCCAGTTTCTCACACCTGAAATGCCTACTCAGGAATTCTGGGCAAAAATAAGAAAGATCAAAGCAACAAAACGTGTTCACACGTTACTGTCCTTCCTATGACCGCTAAATAGAGCAGTTAATAAAGTTGTCACAATGTTACAGTCTGAAGACCTTTAATTTTGACTTTGCTGGGTTTTTCCTTCTGATTTTGGAGGTGACCATTTTATTCTTTCAGCTCTCAAGTATTTCCCGAAGCCCCGGATTACGCATCTGGACACTAATAGACCCCCGTCGGGTCCTGCCCTGAGAATCCAGGGAGCCACTTCCCATGGCCTGACCGATGGACAGGGGACCTTACTCATGAGGCTGGAGTCTTCTTCCTCCTGCCGCATGGCATGTTCCCTGAATGCTTCACCTAAAACTCCTGGAGAAAATGTAAAGGAGTTTTCACCGGGTCACCATCCTCCCCTGGGTCCTTTGAAGTCTGGGCACCTTGTCTTTTCTCACCTTGGTTCCCCCAGAGCTGGCACAGGGTCTGGTCTACAGCAGGAGTCAAATGATACTTGTGGCAGGAAAGAAGAGAGAAAGAAAGAAGAAAGAGAGAGAAGGAAGGAGGAAAAGAGAGACAGGAAAGAAAGAGAGGGAGGAAAGGAAGAAGGAAGGAGAGAGGGAAGGAGAAAAGGCAGAGAGGGGATGTGGAGAGAGAAGAAGAAGAGGAGGAGAGGGAGAGGAGAAGGGAGGGAGGGAGGCCAGCCATGTCCCACCAGTCCCACCCTCCGAGGGCAAGACCACATCACCTCCGAGGTCCCAGTACCCAGCACAGGGTCTGGTTCAGCTCATGCGCATTGCCTTTCTGTCTTCCCCAGGCGGGTGGGCCTCGTGACATGAGCAAGCTCCCGGGTCCCTCCCCCTTCTTACCTCACTCCTTGGAATTTGACCACTCAGTCTGTCTGTGTCCTGTCTCATCTTCCAGATCCTCCCTGCTGAAGTGGGCCTGGCCCTGCACCTAGTCATCTGTCCATTTATTCATTGCTCATTCACTTCACAGGTGCATTACAGGCATGAGCCACTGCGCCTGCCCAAGCACTGTCATTTATATTCCAATCGTCGGAATCCCCCTGGGCTGTGTGAGTCCTCCTGATTCATCTCCACTGCCCTAGCACCCCCAGCCCCAAGCCTGTGTCAGGGGAATCCCTTCAGAAAAGCTTGTTGGTTGAAGGGATGTGGGTTAGCCCTCTCTCTTCTGCTGGACTGGGGCTCCTTGAGGTTGGGACCATGATTCTGCCATCTGTGTGTCCCCAGCAGCCAGCCTGGGGCCTGGCTTGCAGTGGATCCCAATAAACACCACAATGAATTAATGTGAAAAAAGCAAGTTAATCCATAGACTGAGTAGATGAATGCAAGGGATGAGACCCAGAATCAGCAAGAAGAGTCCTTCCTTCCCTTCACCCACCCATCCTGCTGTTCATTCATTCATCACACACGTATGGAGCGTCTCATCTGGGTCCTATCCTATGCAGGGCTCTGGGCCCCACAGAACACCCCACATGTGACCACCCTCAGACCCCACCAGCAGGGGCAGAGGTCAACACGCACAGTGACATTTACTTTCCATCAAGCAGGCACGGTTCTTGCAAATGTTCTGTGCATTGGCAGCTCCAAGCAAATGGGCAACTGCTGTCCCTGGCACAGAGCCCAGCCCTGGCGAAAGTCCTTCCTTTAAAAGCTGAATGGGGTCGAACTGAGCACTTTGGGAGCTGAAAGAGGAAATGGTGTGACACTGTGGGGTAGGTGGAGACAGATCATATAGAAGACAAATGATGGGAGGATTCCAAAACATGGGTGAGTCTGGGTGTATTTGTCTGGCAGGGGCTTTGGGTAACCAGCCAGACTTCAGTTTGAGTCCTAACCCTGCTGCTTTCTAGCTGTGTGACTCCGGAAAAGTGGCATTGCCTCTTTGGGCCTCCATTTCCGCATTCGCAAAACGGTGACCATGACCATCCGCCTGGCATGGCTGATCTGCGACTTACGCCCGGAAAGGAGTTAGCCCAGTGTCTGGCACATCATAAGTGCTCAGTGAAGATGATTCAGAAGTGCCAGTCCAGCGCAGGATTAAGGGTGGGAAAGAGAGCAGAGACTCACTCCAGACTCCGCCACTAACCAGCTGTGTAATGTTAGGCAAGGCATGGCCACTCTCTGAGGCAGTGCCTTCTGCTTTCTAAAATTGGTGCTAATCCTGGCCAGTAAGGACTGGGGAGGCATTAGTTAAAAGGGGGAATGCAGAGTCCTGGAGCAGTATGTGGTGGCCACTCAACCAAAAGGGGGAATAAAGAGCATGGCAGAAGTACCATAGCTCCCTGTCTTTTCTTCTGGGACCCCCTTGGGACTCATGTCTGTGGGGTCTTGGATTATTACCTCTGCCAGACTTCTCTGTTTCTGCTGAGCATTCCCAAAGCCTCCTCTCTGGCCTCTCAGAATTTCTTTGCATCCACTCTCCCCAGTGCCAAGGGCCAGGTCTGAAGATGTCACCCTCCCTGCAAATTCTTTCCATCCTGCAAGCAACTCTTCTATAAAGCCTTCGTTGAGCACGCAGCTGACATTTAACTGCATTGGGCCCGGGTCTGGGTGCATGGAGTAGGTGGGTCAGGGTGAATGGGACCCCCAGGCTCTGTCCTGGAACTCATGATGGGATGGGCCATAAACAGCCCCGAGTGCAGGAGGATGGAGGCAGGCATGTGTGAGTCCTCTCCATCACAGCAGCTGCCCCTCTTGGCAGTGCCCAGCTCTGTGCCTCACCTGCACACCTTGCTTCTAAAGGTGACTCCCTGCAGGTGCTCTGGCTGTAATGAGGCAGACAGCAGAGGTCTGGGGTGTTTGAAGGCAGAAACGTTCTGCCTTGTCATTTTTAAACAGGTCTCTTCCTTGCCTAAACACCCACAGCTGTCTCTCCTCCACTGTCAACTCCGGGAGGCCAAGTTCTGTCTGGGGTCCATCTCTGGTTTCCCACTATGGCTTGCCGATAAACTGAAATGTTTGTCAGGATTCTTTGTCAGGATTATATTTGTAATGGAAAACACAACCCAAACTGACTTAGATGTAAAAGAGAGTCATTGGCTCATATAACTAGCAGGCCCATGGGTTTCAGGCATGGCTGAATCCAGGTGCTCAAAAGAAATCTCCAGGCCTCCACTTCTTTCTGTGACTTGGCTTGGCTTTCTTCTCAAACTGATTTCCCCCAAGAGGTGGCAGAGATGGCCACCAACAGCTTTGGGCCCACATTCTCTCTTAATAGCCTAGGAGAAAGAGAGTATGTCTTTCCTAATATCTCTTCAAAAGTTTTAGGACCGATTCCCATTTGGTCCTGCTGGTGTTACATGCTGAGCACTCAACCAAAGAGTATGGCCAGGGTGAAGGAATCCACTGGTTGGCCAATTTGAAAATATTACATCTGCAAAGATGGCAGAGGCAGAATGGTCAGACAAGGAGGAGGCGAGCCAGGGGAGTAAGGCTACGAGAAGTGAAAGTTCCTCTTCAAAGTTTCCTTTCTTGTTAAAGAATAAATCATAAGTGTACTAACTCTTTGTTAAGTCCTATCCTATGTAGCTGTTAAACATGCCATGCTTACAGTCACATAGTATATTCTATGTCCTTGTACTTTAACCAAGACATCTGTGCTGGACGTGCTCACAGACATGTCCCAGCTTGCAGTCTATGCCCCTTACCTGTTTTTTAAAAAGTTTTAAGTTGTTAGCCAATCAGGTTTTAGTTTAGAGTGTGAGGTCTGGCTCCACCCAACGGAAATCAGACACAGCAGTAAGGACAACCCCAAATGTGTAAGGGATGAATATGTCTGCTTTTCTTTTGTTCATTGTACTCTCATGGCAAAATGGCTAGTGTGAGTACCCTTCCTGCAGTCCAGGAAATAAAAATTGCTTTGCTAAAAAATCCATTGCCTCAGTGCTGATTTTTTTTTTGCTGCACCAAGCACCTGTTTCCAACAAAGGCTAGGGGAAGAACTGGTTTCGTGGAGGAGGAAGTGGTATCTGTGCTATGGTCAAGATGGGGCGACCTCATCTATGTCCATTGGCTTCCTCTACCTGATGATCACGGAGGACCTGGTAAGGGCGAGTTTGGTGGAAAGAAGATGGGTGGTAGGGTGGATGTATCCAAAGTAAGCATGCTGCTCAAAGGGTGGCCAAGGGACCACTGGTCTCTCCCTAGTTCAGACCAACTGCCCTAGAACCTGCATCTTAACAAGAGCCCAGGTGGCTCATGTGTGTGTTGGAGGTGGAGAAGCGTAGCTCTAAGGAACTCTGGCTGCGGAGGGGGCGAGAGAGGGAAGGTGGAGGGAGGGGGCTGGTGGAGGGAGTGTGGAGTTATGGAAGGGACCTTTATTCTTCCTGAGAAGGGAGGGACTTCAGCAAGTTAGCTGTGCGTTCTTAACAATGGGAAATGTGGGGGGCAGGGGGAATATGTTTTATTTAACTTTCTTTCACCATGCAAAACTTACTATTTTGTAGGATACTGTTGCAGATTTGCACGTCAGATTCATCTTAAATTGGACCTGGCTATATTTACTTCCTGAAAGAATGAATGTAGTGATGGTGATATCTCTGAAGAGCCTCCCATAGTGGACCTTGACTCAGGTCCTCGCCATCCATCTGAGCATTTATTGCCGGACCAAGAACACAGGTGCCCTGGGCCCCTGGAGACTCAGGAACCCCGAAGGCCAGCTCCACATGCTCCTTCTTGCTCTTCCTGTGCCACCCTCAGGCTCCACGTGACTCTCCCTGCAGCCTGCAGCACCCTCGGGTTGTTCACAAAGATGGTCCTGACAAAGAAGTTGAGAAAACAAACATTGTCATGTGTGTCATCAGCCATGCACTCAAGTGACACTAGGGAGGCCCAGCGTGGACTGAGCTCTGGGTGGCTTTGTCTGGGGCATGGGGAGACCCCCAGGAGCTTAGGGTCCTCCTCTTGCTACAGGGCCCACCCCCCAGCCCCAGGAGCCTCCTGGGTGTGGCTTCTTGGTTGTCGCACTGCATTTTCCTCCAGAGAACCAGAGGGTCATGAAGGGGCTCCACTTCAAACACCCCAATCCCTGTGTACCAGTAGGGAAACTGAGGCCAGAGGGCATTGTGACTCAGCCAAAACACAGAAGGGTTCCCCCTGCCTCAGGCCCAAGACACCCACCACCTCCTGCAGCGCCTGCTCGCTGCCAGAGGACCTGGGTATGAAGGTCCTATAGCACAGACACCACTTTCTCCTCCACGAAACCAGCTCTGCCTCCTTCCAGCTGTGAGGCAGTGGGCCAGGCAGCAGCTAACCTCACTGGGCCTCAGTTTCCTCATCTGCAAAACAGATGTGAACAGCTGCCTCTTAGGGTGGGTGGAGGGCTGAATGAAATGATCCATGGCTGGGCATAGGATAAGAAATCCACAAAGAGCTAAAGTCTATTCAAAACATGATTGTTATCACTAGCCCCATGTTTCCCTTTGGACCAGAGGCACAGAGAGATTATGTGTCCTGTTGGGCTGAAGAACTGGGATTTGAGCCCAATTCTGACACCCCAGGCCGCCCACGTACAAAGTGCACCACTTTGAACCTGTCTCCTCATCTCTAAAATAGATAGTGACACTGCTGACCTTGAGAGGTGGCTGTGAAAGTTCCATGCCATCCTGAAAGCCAAATGCCCAGCACAGTGCCTGGCATAAAAAAAAAAAAAAACAAAAACTGCTGCTTTATACAAATATCCTTAAATAACAGATGTGAGAAAGATGGATTAGCAGGGTCACGACTCCACCTTGCGGCAAAATCTAAGAACTGTGCCTGCCCTCAGCCCAATCCATCCACCGGGGAGCCTGCCTGTGCCCAGGCCACTCCCGCTGCTCCCTCCGTGTGGACAGTGGCGGGGAGAGAAGCGGAAGGACGTGCAGTTTCCAGCCTCTGTGACTGTGCTTGTCTGCCTGGAACAGGGAGAGGCAGAGTGTGAGCGTGGGTTCTCACAACCCCTTGTGGTTCCCCATTCCACACCTTTGCTCAAGCTGCCGGTTCCCTCTGCCTGGTGGTGTTTAGACAATTCCCCCGTGCTCATCTCTGTTTCACAGATGAGGAAACTGAGGCCCAGTGACGTTAGCTGCCTGGCCCACTTCTACACAGCTGGAAGAAGGCAGAGCTGAGCTTCACACCCAGGTCCTCCAACAGCGGGCAGGAGCTGCAGGAGGGGGTAGGTGTCTGGGGCCTCAGGCAGGGGGGACCCTATGGTGTCTTGGCTGAGTTTTACATGCCCTTGTGGTTTTGGTTTCCCCACTGGTACTCCAGGGATGGGGGTGTTTGAAGTGGAGCCTCTTTGCCACCCTCTGGTTCTCTAGAGGAAAGGTGGAGTCCAGAGATAGGGTTAGTTGGAAATGCAGAGTCCAAAGATTCCAGGCAACTTTACATTTAGCACCAATTTCCTTCAAGTCTTTTTTTTTTTTTTTTTTGGAGACAGGGTCTTGCTCTGTCACCCAGGCTGCAGTGCAGTGGGCTGCAATCACGGCTCACTGCAGCCTTGACCTCCCTGGGCTCAGGCGATCCTCTTACATCAGCCCCCTGAGTAGCTGGGAGTACAGGCACACACCACCACACCCAGCTAGCTTGTGTATTTTCTGTAGAGATAGGGTATTACCATGTTGCCCAAGCTGGTTTCAAACTTCTGGGCTCAAGCGATCCTCCTGCCTCAGCCTCCTGATGTGCCGTGATTACAGGCAGGAGCCACTATGCCCAACCTCTACTTCCTTTAGTTCTAAAAGACTTAGAGTCAGGCTTGCAACCTGCCTTCATACATCTTACTGCAATGCCACTGTCCTTCTGGATGGAACATCTCATCAGCTTCAGGTGGTCCCCAGGAATACTCAAACCCTAAGCTATATATCAGACCATCTCTCTGAAGGGGGAGGGGCATTCACTGTCTGTCCTTCCCCTGTTAGAGCACCATTCATTTAGTCCGGTTCTTAGAGGCTCTTCTACCTCCATCAGCTCCATGCTGAAATACCTTCCCTTGGGAAGTTTCCCAGCTTATTAGCTTCCGGCATATCCAAATGTAAGCTCTAATGAAGGAACTATTTGTGGTTTGGCTGTGGGAAATCATTGGTGGGTAGATCAAGGTCACAGCCACTTAGATGGGGCCAGAGAGTCCCACAGTGATGCTCCAGTGTTTGAGCATCCTTACCGTAGTCCTGGCAGGGTCCCAGGTTCATCCTAGAAATAGGAAGACGGCTGGGTCACTGCAACCGACAGCACAGAAGACATTAGGAGACGCCTCCATAAGGAAGGCCCGTTGCGGCCATGGTTTTGCCCCGCTTTCCACCTTCCCAACACTCATTACTGAAGGAAAGGCCTTTAGAGACTGGGCACCCTTTGCAGATGAGAGAAGAGAGGCCCAGAGAGAGGGTGGGGCTGACATAAGGTCTCCCAAAGAGTTGGTGTCTCAACTGGGTCTTGAACCTCGGTCTCAGGATGCCCGCCTTAGGGCTTTTTCTGCTCACTTTTTCTGGCTTTCACCAAAATGTTGGAGAAGTCCCAGGGAAACAGCAAGAGGACTTAAGACCTTCCCTGGCTTCCCAGGGGGACAATAGGCTTCCCCACCTGCTTGGGGGAGAGGGGTGTCCCATTTTTTCCCTGCCCCCTGCCTGGGGCCCAGCCTTGGTGAGAAGTGGCACAAGGCATGCTATAATGGTGGTCCGGAAGTTTGGTCCAGGACAACTCTCATTTGCCTACTTCCCTCCACGCTTGCCCCAAGAGTAAGCACAGGGGATTTGGGAAATGAAATGGAAACACAGTGATTTTTAAAAAATTCCTCCAGACTCAGAAGTCAGTTCTGGAAAGCTTCTCACAACAGAGCGATGGGCTATCCCAGGAATTCCAGCACTGCAGTCTTCACTAAAAAGTGGCACAGCCCAGGAAACTAGCCATAATACCAATACCATAATAACAACACCAAGGGAATGGGCTAGTCCTGAGCCCGATGGAAACACCTTCATTATGGAGTCACTATTTCAATAACAGAGCACAGTGGTGAAATATTTTAGGAATTTCACTTTCATAGTCTTTCCCGTGGGGCAGGCTATCCCAGGAATCCCACAGCACCGATCTTTATGGAGTGGGAAATTTCGGCAATTTCACTAGAAGAGTAGTCATTCTGGAGTGTGTGATCGCAGGAAGCTCATGATAAAACCCTTCACTGCACAGTAGGTCCGTTCAGGACCTGGTGACTGTGGAGTGGGCAATCCCACGAACCTCGTTCTAACACTGGCCACTATGGGCTGGATACTCCAGAGCTCCCTCGATAACAAGAATCACTGTGGAATAGGATGGCGCTAGAATGCACTGTAACAGTAATCGCTGCAGAGCGGGCTATCTCAGGAACCACACCGCAACTGGTCACTGCGAAACTGGCCATTCAGGAATCCTGCTTTAGTGCTGTTGATCAAGGCACAGGTTCTGTGTCAGGCAGGTTCTCTGAGGCTCTAAGATTTTACTCCAACGTTTGAGGAAGGACTGTTCTGCCCTGAAGAGGGAGGCAGGACTGGGGGACAGTGGGGTGGGTATGAGAAAACAGAACTTACTTCCAAGTAGTCCGTTAATGAAAGAGGTCGGGAAGTATTTGTCCTGGGAAAAAAACCAGACAGGCTTTAGTTAAGCACTTATTGCATGCTAAACTCTCATTTAATCCTCACAACAACCTTGCAATAGAAGAATTATGGTCAAGGAAAGGACACTCAGAGATGTGAATGGCTCTGCCCCAAGATCCCTGAAGATTCCACTTTGTGGAACAAAACACATTCTCTGTAATTCAAGTATTCCCATGAGTTAGAGGGGCTGGCAGGATCACTCTAAACTTTGGAAGAAGTTAAGAAGAAATGGATGCAGGCCCACCATGGACCTAAAGTCCCCACATACTGTGATGCCAAGTAACTAGCTTAATTTAACATTTTAAACTAAGGGCAGGCTGAGCATGGTGGCTGACACCTGTAATCCCAGCACTTTGGAAGGTTGAAGCAGGTGGATCACCTGAGGTCAGGAGTTTGAGACCAGCCTGGCCAACGTGATGAAACCCCATCTCTACTAAAATACAAAACTTAGCCAAGCATGGTGGTGGGCTCCTGTAATCCCAGCTAATGAGGAGGCTTAGGCAGGAGAATCACTTGAATCCAGGAGGTGGAGGTTTCAGTGAGCTGAGATCACGCCACTGCACTCCAGCCTGGGTGACTGAGTGAGGCTCCATCCCAAAAATAAATTAAAAAATAAAAAATAAAATAAAATAAGGGCAAAGAGGAAGAAACCACTTCAGAGAGGTGGAGTGACTTGCCTAAGGACACTCTATAAGTGTCAGCTATTATTGTGATATAGTTCATTGCTGAGCGGAACTGAAACTGATTCAGTTTTTCTTAAAAGTTTCTCATTAAAATGCCATCATGTCTACTGATTTGTGCTTCTGTTTTTTAATTTTGTCAAAGATTGTTCCGCTCAGCAATGAACTATATAACAATAATAACAGCTGACGCTTATATAGTGTCCTTGGGCAAGTCACTCCACCTCTCCAAGCCTTTTCTCTCATCTCAAAAAGGGAGGGAATTATAGTCTATACCTCATAGCATGGCCATGTAGGGAACAAAATTATAGCCTCAAATATTTAATTATTATTATAGCATTCTCTTTTTTTTTTTTTTTTTTTTTGAGATGGGTCTCACACTGTCACCCAGGCTGGAGTACAGTGGTGTGATCTTGCCTCACTGCCACCTTCGCCTCCTGAGTTCAAGTGATTCTCCTGCCTCATCCTCCTGAGTAGCTGGAATTACAGGCACTAATCACCACGCTGGGCTAATTTTTATATGTTTAGTAGAGATGGGATCTCACCATGTTGGCCAGGCTGGTCTTGAACTCCTGACCTCAAGTGATCTGCCCTCCTTGGCCTCCCAAAGTATTGAGATTACAGGTGTGAGCCATGGTGCCTGGCTAATAGCATATTCTTATAAGCCTCAAATGGAATAATTCAATCTTTGACAAAATTAAAAAACAGAAGCACAAATCGGTAGACATGATGGCATTTTAATGAGAAACTTTTAAGAAAAAGACTTTTGACAAAATGCTTTTGTGAGTGCATCCTCAGAGCTAATTATTACTTTTAGTTAAAAGATAAGGGATAAGTTGGAGATTCACATAATAGCTAGTGTAAGAGAACTAAGGATAAACAGCTTTAATCAGGTGGAATACATGCTTTAAGTGAAATTTATACTTATTCTCTAGCTTGTCATCGTAAAATTGGCTTTCTGGCTGGGTTGCTAAGAAGGTCAGGAAAATGTTGTTCCTACCTTCCCACACCCCCTCCTTCGCCACTTCAGTGCTTGAATCCAGCTTTCACTTGCATCTGTCTATTGGAGCCTCCAAAGCCTGCTTTGCCTGCCTGTACATAGGCTGGAAGTACCATAGAATCAATGCTCCTAGGAGCAGCCCTCAGCCAAAGACTGATGGGAGCTGGTGTATAAATATCCCAGCTGCCTCGCCCTTGGGTGGGGAAATTCTAAGGCATGTTCTATGGACTGAACCAGGCTTCCCCAAGGAGGCTAAGCTCGAGTTGCTCATAATGGTAACTGGCTAAATATCACACCTTATGAGCTGCCTCCTCTTCCCTGTCTCTCATCCTCATTCTCCTACTGTGCTTCCTGGGACGACCGCCCGAATAAACTGCTTACATTCAAACTCGTGTTTCAGTGTTTGCTCCTGGAAGAATCCAAACCTTGCTTACATTCAAACTCTTGTTTCAGTGTTTGCTCCTGGAGGAATCCAAACCTTGTCAGTAGGACATAGTACTTTTTTTCAAAAAAATTTCTTAAGTTATTTTGCAATCATATACTCTTAATTCAAGTATGTTTGTGATGGAGAAACTGGATTTATTAGACAGGCTGTTGCAGGGAATGGTGATTGTTCGTTTAAGTTGTAAACCCATGTTTGCCAGAAGAAGCTGATTGTTTACCAACTTTGTAATAATGAACTTGCTGGTGGAAATTTCATTGATAGAATTGTAACCAGTAAACAGATGCTGAATTTTCTTGATGCGAAAATATCCCTATGCCTTTCTCTGTGCAGAATAAATTTATCAGATGAGATTAAATGATTTTATCAGATTCCTTTGTAACACAATGCACATCTTCCTCTTCCACAGTGTAAACTACTTGGTATATAGTTGTCCCTCATGAAATGTCCCTTTCTCTCCCCCTTCCCCAGCATCAGGGACTCAGACAAAGGACAGGAAAGCAAAGCTCTGGGAGGCTGGAGAGCTCAGGAATAAAACTGGCATAGCTGCCTCTGCCATCTTGGCTACTCCTCCACATTTCAGCAGCAAAGGGTCTGCCTGGTTTCCCTTTTCAAACTTACCATGTTGGGTAGGGAGGCATCCAGGATCCATTTCAACATGGTCTCTGTCACTACAGAGAGCAGGCCGGGGAATAGGAACCTTAGAAATAACAGCAATTATAACTAAAGGTTACAAAGGTTTCCTTTCCTCCAGGGACTAGTCTAAGTCCATGGCATATATTAACTCAAATTACTAGAATAGTTAAAGACACAGATTGCTTGAATCCCACCTTCACTATTTCTTGGCTATATGACCTTGTCCAGTTTATACAACTTCTCTGTGCCTCTTATCTATAAAATATAAAATAGGGTTGTGTTGTGAAGACTAAATGAGTGAAAGAAAAGAAATTGGCTGGAGTACATTCAACCTATCACCACAGGACACCTGCCTTCTCTTAGACGAGGGGTATCTTTCACATTCTTTGTGACTTGATCTAAGGCACTTACAGGGCTTTTCTCCTTGGAAATCATGCTCTAAAATAGAGATTGTAGAATGGCAGGCTACAGGCCACACGAGGCCCACAGGTGTGTTTTCTTTTGCAAAAATAGTCTTTTAAATTTTCACAGTGAGGTTTCAGAATTTAATTTCCAGTCTCTTCAAAATACAGAAAACTGGCAAGACTAGGCCCACCTTCCCATATGGCCAGAGTCAACTAGAGCCAAGGAGGGGCTGCTGCTTCAGATGAGACACGTGCTGTCCAATTTGCCACAGTCCTCACCACTCTCTATTGCATCCCAAAAATTGAAATTGAACTTAAATGTTGTACTTCTTCAAACTGGAGCCCACTTACTAATTTATGCTACCTTCCCACCCCTAATAGGCATTTGAGCATGTGACCCATGTCCTAAGGCATTGAATTCAGAATACTGGAGTTAGGATCTCAGAGATCATGCAGCGGAACTCTCAGGCTAGCCTGCCTACCTTGTTAAACCCATGGTGAAATTGAACTGTAGCACTCCTGATTTATAGCACCTCCCTGAGGCTTATAGCATCCTTCTCAACCATGAAATAATGACCTTGGAGATCACCATGATTGGGTTCCCAGCCCAGCCTCTGGACACTTCTTTAGAGAATGATCTGTTTGAAATATACTGCTATAGAAGCTGGTTAACCCTGAGTTCATGGTGGCTCTTAAATTAAGTAAGCATGTATTTTTAGACCTCATCTAGTGAGCCAAGCTTAGGTTTTCAGGGTAGTCTACTAAAGTCTTTTTGATCCATCATTTGCTCTATTTATCCTTCAGTCCATCCTTCTATTCATCCTTGCCTCCATCCATCTATCTACTCATCCATTCTCAATTCATCCATCCAGCCATCATCCATCCATCCACCTATCCATCCATCCTCCCAGCTACCCCTCCTCCCATCTGCACTTTCATTCATTTGTTTATTTAACCATCCACCCATCTTTCTCTGTCTTGTTCTCCAGGATCAACACAGTGCCTACGTGGCTCCATATTTGTTGAATAAATAAATGATAAGTCTAAGGCAGCCTCTGCTCCTCCAGAGCTCATGCAGGCATATGCAGACAATTAGAACACAGTGTGGGAAGTGATTTGACAGCGATCCTGTCCGGGATCTCTCTGTGTAAGCACAAGAAAGAGAGCACGCCAGACTCCCTATAGGCAGGGCCACTGTCAAGGAAGGCATGTGTTTCAGAAAGAAGGTATTCCTCCAGCTTACAAATCTAACTTCCCTGGTAGAGAAACCTGGGCAAAGAAGGGGCTCTGAAATGAGAAGAGAGGTGTCCTGGTGGCACAGTTTGCTGGAGTTCTTGGTCCCAGTAAGCCCGGTGATCACTGAGGCGTGGCAGCATCCTCACACTGCACCCTGCAGGGCACTCAGCCCTCCCTGCATGGTACCTACCCTGCTCCGTGTGGATCCTAGTGAAGACTGGCTGGCAGGTCTGCAGGTCAAGAGAGATTTGGCCTAGCTTGGTCTGGGAGAGCACAAAGGGAGCCGCGATGTTCACATCCGCTGTGGAGCTGCTGAGGAAGCCGAGCAGCCTGTGCACACAGCAGGAGGGCTGGGCCAGCTGAGCCCCGGGACCCAACAGAGGGCGGGCCCAGCAAGAACGGCCTGGGATGTCACCTGCCGGGGCACGCCCTGGGTTCCGGGAAAGGCCCAGGACAAATCACTGGGCTTTTCTTCTCCACCTCTGCAACGTAAGCAACACTTCCCTCCCAGAGCAGGTATCTGGAGCTGTTCTAAAGGCTTTTCTCAAATTCAGAAACAAGTACTGGCATTTGTGTATAGTGGCCCATACACAAAATTTTTTAAATGATGTCTGCTGTTCAGTATATATTTTTTAATTGATTTGTTTATTTATTTTAGTTTTTTTTTTTTTTTTTGAGATGGAATCTCACTCTGTTGCCCAGGCTGGAGTGCAGCAGTGTGATCACAATCCGTTGCAGTCTTGACCTTCTGGGCTCAAGCAATCTTCCCATCTCAGCCTCCCTCACAGTTGGGACTACGGGTGCTCACCACTACACCCAGCTAATTTTAAAATTTTATGTGGAGATGGGGTTTCATCACGTTGCTCAGGCTGGTCTCAAACTCCTGGGCTCAAGGGGTCCTCCCACCTTGCCTACCCAAAGTCCTGGACTTATAGGTGTGAGCCACCACATCCAGCCTTGATTTGTTTTTGCATGCAAATAAAAAGCGAGTTAAGTAAATGCTTTAGTTTATTTTTGAATATGAAATACATTGTTGTGGTTTAAAATTCAAAAGACGGAAAAATGTGCAGCGAAAATCCTGCCTCCCATCAATGTCCTCTAGCCACCCAGCAACCCCACTGAGCTCACACACCTCACCAATGTCTTTCTCTCCCTTTCTTTCTTTCTTTCTTTTCTTTCTTTCTTTCTTTCTTTCTTTCTTTCTTTCTTTCTTTCTTTCTTTCTTCTTTCCTTCTCTTTCTTTCTTTTCTTTCTTTCTTTCTCTTTCTTTCTTTCTTTCTTTCTTTCTTTCTTTCTTTCTTTCTTTCTTTCTTTCTTTCTTTCTTTCTTTCTTTCTTTCCATATTCTGTGTCTATGCTTACCCAGCCAATGTTTTCCATGCCTCCTTCCAGAGATACATGCACATCCATATCCGCATGCACAATTGACTTTAACCTTTCTTTTTTTTTTCCCCCCTGTTCTATAAAATGAGCAGAATAGCCATACCTCCTTCTAAGGTTCTGGTGAGGATCATATGAGACAATTCATAAAAGCCCTTAGCAAGGGGTCTAGAATAGTTTAAGCACTCAGTGTAATGTTAGTCATATTTTATCACCACCATCATCTCTTTGGAGGATGATTTGGCACTACTCATCAAAAGCTATAAATTACCCTTCTTGGAATTAGTAAGTAAACAGAGATATGAGCAAAGGCTTATTACTCAAGATATTAATCATAGAGTTATTTATAAGTGTGAAAATTGAGAACAACCCAAGTATCTAACAACAGAAGAATGGTTAAAAATGTATCATGGTGCATCTATGTATGAAATATTTATTGCCATTCAAAATAGTGCTGGAAAAGGTCTGGAAAGAAGCAAGCTAAACTGTTAATAGTCACTGTCTCCAAGCTGCAAGATTAGGGATTTTTTTTTTTTTTGAGACTGTCGCCCAGGCTGGAGGGCAATGGTGCAGTCTTGGCTCACTGCAACCTTCACCTCCTGGGTTCAAGCAATTCTCTTGCCTCAGCTTTTCAAGTGACTGGGATTACAGGTGCCCTTCACCATGCCTGGCTAATTTTTTGTATTTTTAGTAGGGATGGGGTCTTGCCATGTGGGCCAGGCTAGTCTTGAACTCCTGACCTCAGGCGTTCCACCCACCTTGGCCTCCCAAAGTACTGGGATTACAGGCATGAGCCACCACATCTGTCCAGATTAGGGATTTTCTTTTTCTGCCATATTTTATTTTTCTCCTCAAGTCTGTTACAATAAAGCATAAAGAAATAGCAGAAAAAGAAAAAATTTAATCTCACGCTTATCTTCATTCTTTGGAGCACCACCACCCTTCCTCAAACCCCCAATTCAAGAGGAGAGAACAAAGGCCCACCTCTTGGTGGGAGGAGTGTCAGTAATGCTATAACAACACATGGGATAAAGTTAATAGATAGGTGTGGCCATCTTTAGAAAGTGTATCCCTCACCCACCAGCCCAAGCTCTAGAGAGTGAATTCAAACAGTAACCATCTCTCATATCCTAGATCCATCATTCCCCCCTCAGTGGAGTGACTCTGGCAGGTCATTTTGCTTCAATTTCCTCATCTGTGAATTGCAGTTAAGAGTACTTGCCTCTCAGGGTTGTTAGGAAGATTTGGCTAAGTGAAGCGGTGAGTGGAAATAATCTAGCATGGAGGTCCTCAGTAAATGGCAACTGCTTCCTCAACCGCTTCTACCAATTGATGTGTGATATCATAGTGTGGGGCTGGGAGCCAGTCTGCCCAGCTTTTAATTCTAACGCTGCCGCTTACCGGCTGTGTGGTCTTAAGCAAGTTATTTTACACCCCATGCCTCCTTTCCACCTCATCGCTCATAAAATGGGGATCATTAATAGTACTAATCTCACAAGGTTTCCGTGAAGATGAAGTGTGATAATGCAGGCAAAGGGCTTAGCACAATATCTGGCACACAATGAACTTAATAACTATGAGAGCAGAGGAATTTAAAAAGTGCCTCTGTCTCCAGGGTCATGTTTTCCTCTCAAGAAGTAGGGCGAGTAAAAAGATGCCAGTTTTACAGATAAGCAAACTGAAGCTCAATGAAATTTAGTGGCTTGATAAAACCACACAAAAAGTGATGGTGAAGATTGGATGTTACACCAGGGCTCCTGGATCTCAGATCAGTGGTGACCTGTTGACCAACCATTGTCTCCACAGGCACCTGCTATGAATATGGGGATGTTTTTGTGGACTTTCCTCCTCCCCTGGTACCTGCTTAGCGTAAGCCATGCTCAGTTGGGAGGTTCCCAACAGGTAAGCCATCCCATCTTTCCTGGAAGCTCCTTCCAAGAGATGCCAGAAGAAGCAAATTCACCTCTGTTGGACAAACTGTCATCTGTCATCAAATCTGATTCATCAGAAGAGCTTAGATTTGCCAGTGTCACAAGAGGCAACCAGAGGCAATGTGTCTTCCCTCAGAGGCTCCTATTAGATCACCTATTGGTGTCTAGATTATGTATTATATTAGATCACCTATTGGTGTCTAGATTATGTGTTATAGTAACACAAACCACATCACTGTCTGCTGTCTTATCATAGTATTTCTTTCTTATGCTTAGTTCCCAGGTAAATCTTTCTAGCCTTAATCTCTGATGATCTAAGTCCCATGAGATTGCAATAAGAGCTTGACCAGTTGCTTTGGGACCACATATCACAGATTTATAGCTTCCAATCTTATGATGAAGAACTCTTTAGAAATCACCCATATGCTTCTAGTCCACAGCCTGACTCACATTTTCTCTGAAAATTTCTTATCTGTAACCCAAGTCCTGGTACCAGTTTCTGTCTTAGTTATTGGTTTGGTTGCAAGGAGCAGACCTTTCCAACAAAAAAGAAAACAGTAAAATAAAAAAATTATGAAAAGGGAAGTAGAGTCATCTCACTGATCTCAACATTTACACATTCCCCTGGGTCTCCCAAGACATTAAAACCAAGATCTGAGAAACTACTGACAGCTAAAGCAGCCACAGTGCTTCTTTCTGACTCTCTGAGCATAACTGTATCACTGCTTTCTCTGTTCCACCATAGATGGCCCAAATGTGGTCACCACCATGTATCTGACTTTTCATTGTCCCTTGGGTCCAGTGCTCAAGAAAAACTAGTGCAAGATTGAGTCTCAGCTCTAAATTTGCAAGGGTAATTCTTATCCTGATTGCTAGGTGTAGTCAGAGCTGGTTCTGGGTTGAGCTCCTCACTTCTATGTTCCCAGTGGGAGCATGTAGCCTTGAGTTGACCTATGCATCTCTATCCCAACAGGTAGTAGAAATGGAGGTCTCCTGGGCAGCGGTGGTCTGTTGAGTACAGGACTTCTCAAGAATGGCCAGGTGCTCAGCAATGGTGGTGTTCTTGGCACAGGCCTTCTCAGTGGGAATAACCATCAGGCTGGGGCCAACAGTGGTTCTTCACCTACAAGAGTTGCTGCTCACTTCTCTGGGCCAAACCACCTTGAGAATGACCAGGAATACATTTATCTGAGTTCCCCTCACACTGAAGACGCCACTGAGTTCAGCACTCAGTCTAGGAAGTCCAGTATGCTCCAGATACCCACTCTGCTGCCCACACCCCCAGTGAGAATGACTGCTTCTACTCCGATTCCATCTTTGAGAACCCATGTGACCAATCAGGACACTATAGGTAAACTTTGTCAGAGTGAGATGGATGGTCCAGGCTCTACTGACAAAAGTGTGATGATCAGTCAAGGATCCTTAGGTCACAAAGAGATGACCATCCCTGGACAATTAAGTCAGAAGGTTTCAAAGAGCCTTGGCAACTCTGACCACAAGTGGATGACCCAATCTGGCCATACAGGTGTGGGTAGTATGAGCTTCTCTGGCAGTGGTCACGCTTCAGATGCTTCTTCAGGAAATGCTGCTGTGTCTGGGGTGGTGGCTTCACCTGGCAGTTATGGTCAGTATAGGGCTGAGTCATCTGTGGTTTGGGTCAATCTGGGGTAAGACTAATAACTGGTCATCCTGGGACTAGGAAAAATGATGTTTTTGATCAGTCTGTGGCAGGGTTAATGAGTTATCAGGCTGGTGGTAGGTCATCTGGTTATGGTCAGACTGGGGATAGGTTATATGAGGATGGTCAGCCAGGAAACAAGTCACTTGGAGGGTATGGTCAGTCTGGCATAGAGTCGATACATAGCCTGAGCCTGGGTCATCTGGTGGCTTGGGTCAATCTAGAGCAGAGCCAATGAATGGTCAGTCTGGGACCAGATCATTTAGGGGTTTGGGTCGTGTGGGGAAGGTTCAATGAATTCTCAGACCAGTAACAGGTCACCTAGTAGTTATGGTCAAACTGAGGCTGGGCCATGTGTTGGCTATGATCAGTTTGGGACAGGGTCATCTGGAAGGTATGGTCAGTCTGAGGCAGGATCAATACATGTTCAATCTGGGTCTAGATCATCTAATGGTATGGGTCAATTTGGAGCAGAGTCAATGAACAGTCAGCCTGGAGCTGAGCTATCTGGTAGCCATGGTCATTTCAGGACAGAGTCATTAGGAGGGTATGGTCAGTCTGGGTCTGGATCATCTGGTGATTTGGGTCAATGAGTGATCCAACTGGTGATAGGTCATCTACTGATAATGGTCAAATTGGGGCAGGGTCACTAAATGGTCAGTCTGGGGCTGGGCTACCTGGTGGTCTTGCTCAGTCTGGGAGAGGGTCAATGAGTGGTCAGACTGGGGACAGATCATCTAGTGATTATGGATATCTTGGGACAGAGACACCTATAAGCTATGGTCAATCTGAGGCAAGGTTAATGAATGTTCAGCCTGGGGCTGGGACAACTGGTAGTATGGGTCAATCTAGGGTAGGGTCAATGAATGGTCAGCCTGGGCTGGGAACATCTGCTGTTGACAGTCAGTTTGCAGTAGGATCATCTGAAGGGTATGGCCAACCTATATATGGGCAACCTAGTCATTTTAGTCAATCTGAGACTATATCAATGAATGGTCAGCCTGGAGTCAGGTCATCTGGTGTTTTGGGTCAGTTTAGGGTTGAATCAATGAATGGTCAGCTTGAGGGGGAACTGTCATGGTTCTGTTCAATCTGGGGCAGGGTCGTCAGGAGGAAATGTTCAGCTTGGAGAAGTAACATCTGATCATGATATGCATGCTAGGGCTGCCTCATCTATAAATTCTGGTCAGTTTCGGGCTGGGATATCTGTTGGCCATGGTCAGTCTGGAGCTAAGTCACATGACAGTCATGGTCAGTCTGAAGCTGGGTCATCTGGAGGTTATGGTGCTGGAATATCTTTTAGCTATGGCCACTCAGGAGCTAGGCCACCTAATGATTATGGCAAGTCTGGGGCTGGGTTCTACTTAGGTCATGGCCAGCCTGGGCATATCCTCCCTGCCCCTCTGGTCCAACTGGGGAAACACCGTCTGGAGATCCTGGCCACATGGGAGCCCCAGTGGATGGCAAGGCTCCCCAATACAGTAGTCCAGTCAATGGCAAGGCACTCCCTCCCCCGGTTCGTGATGGTCAAGGAGGAGGTATAGGAGCAGGAGCTGGAAACCCACTCAGTCAGCAATTGCCAACAACTGCCCTCAACAAAGACCTCCTGGCTCAAGAAGGGCTGCTGGGAGCCATCATTCTCAACAACCAGAATCTGGTTAGGGAGAGAGAGATGCTACTTAAGATGCTCCTGGGAAGCAGGACCTTATCTACTGGAAAAGATCACCTCCTGGAGGCAGCAGGGTCTCTGGCTCTGGAAGGACTGCTCTGCAAGGGTTCTCTGGGGGGCCTCTCCGGCCACGGGAGTCTTGTTGGCATCAATGATGTTCTGAAAAGCACTCCTTTTGGGAAACTCAACTGTTGGTGAGTTTGAGAACTTCTTCAATAAAATAGTTTCCCAAAGCACTGATCAGCAAGGGTTCTAGGTGCTCACTATGTGTAAGTGTTGGAGTCTGACTCACCTGATTAGAAGGCAGGCAGTGAGAGGGCAGCCTCAGGCACTGCCTCCTCCTGCAAACTCCCAGCCCACTGCCCAGCATCCCCTTATTATGGCTTCACCCCTGGACTTATGAAGGTTTGTCTGAGCCTTCACTAAATTACAGATAGCACTGGAAAGGGGTACAGCAGAAGCTCTTCCCAGCTAGTACCTTAATCATTATTTAATACTCTAGTGGTTAAAACAGCATCTTTGTTATATGCTAACACCACAGTTTGCAACTTATGCGTTGAATTTAACATCTCAATTTTCCTTTAACGTCTCAATTAACTACAGAAGTCTTAGTTATCAGCTAACACTTTTCTTGTCTGGGATTTGGAAATGGGATTTAGAATGGAAATCTAGGTCAAGAATAGGAAGGCCCAGGACAGAGGAAAGGCCATGTTGAAGTTTGAGTAGTAAGTCGAGAAGGCTGGAAAGTTCTGCTTTTCCACTTCACCTTGCTCTTCCCATCCTTCAGGCTCAAAATCATCAACCTTGATATCATCCAGGTGGCATGGAAGAAGGTCTGTCCTTTATCTGACCTCCAATTAGAATTTCAGACCAGGCTGACTATTGAACTCCCAGAGTGAATAACATTCATGTCCAGAGAACCCAGGTGGAAGAGAATTCTTGGAGATAGTAGGCAGTTTTTTTTAATGTTTAATTTATGTGGAAACATAGTAGGCCTATATATTTATGGGTTACATGAGATACTTTGATATAGGCATGCAATATGTAATAATCACATCATGGTAAATGAGGTATCTATCCCCTCACCCATTTATCCTTGATGTTATGAACAATCCAGTTATATTCTTTTGGTTATTTTTTAAGTACCATTAAATTATTATTGACTACAATCACTCTGTTGTGCTATCAAATACTAGGTCATATTCATTCTTTCTAATGACTTTTATGCCCGTTAACCATCCCCTCCCCACCCCCATCACCTCACTACCCTTCCTAGCCTCTGGTAACCATCCTTCTATCACCATGAGTTCAACTGGTTTCATTTCTAGCTGCACAAATAAGGGAGAACACGCGAAGGATGTCTTTCTGTGCCTGGCTTATTACACTTAACATAATGATCCCCAGTTCTGTCATGTTGTTGCAAATGACTGGAATTTCACCTCACTCCTTTTATGTCTGAATAGCACTCCTATGTGTATATGTACCACATTTTCTTTATTCATTCATCTATTGATGAACACTTAGGTTGTTTCTAAATTTTAGCTATTGTAAACACTTCTGCAACTAACATGGGAGTGCAGATATTGCTTTAATATACTGATTTCCATTCTTTTGGGCATATATCCAGGAGTGGATTGCTGGATCATATGGTAGCTGAATTTTTAGTTTTTTGAAGAACCTTGGAACTGTTCTCCACAGTGGTTATACTAATTTGCATTCCCACCAACAGTGTATATGGGTTCCCTTTCTCCACATCCTCGCCTGCATTTGTTATTGGCTGTCTTTTGGGTATAAGCCATTGTAACTGAGGTGTGTTCCTCTGCTTTAAATCTACAAATGACAAGATGAGAGAGGGGGAATGAGCAGGTGTTTGCATAAAGGTCCCAGAAGACTTTGGGGGCCATTGTTTTCAGTCAACATTTTTGTGGCCAGAAGTAACTATAAAGCCTTTTCCGGATGCTAATAATTAATCTGGGCAAAATAGTTTTTCCATGTTCCTAGGAGAGAAAGTAGATGATGGTTTGGTAAACAGCCAGCTTTTTTTTTCCTGCCATTATTAGCTTTCAAAATTATTAATAGAAATGACCCTCTAATTGGTGAAAGTACTTAATATTTGAAATAGGCCAGACATTTGCTTGACAGTAGATATGATTTCCCAGGTAGGGAAGACACTTAATAGTCATATACAACACTCCCACTTTGTCATCTTCTCTTCTTAACCTCTACTTATAGTAAATCAATAAACACTGACTGGGTCCCTGTTGTACCAACTATCTATAATCATCACTGCTATTAACACCTATTGACTACGTACTGTATGTGGAACCTTGTGCTGCCTACTTAAAAAAATACAGTGAAACAGCAAGTATATTAGGAAATTTCTTATCTGATGTGATCAGGATCAGAAGGTGAGTAAAATTTAAGTAAGGAATATATAACTGAAGCATTTTTATTTTTAACTTAATACATATGAATGTACACACATTCACCAATTTCTAAATGTAGGGCAAAGATCTTACTTGCAGTATAGGTGTTTATCATCACATATCTTGAAAAAACCATGATACCTAATCTACCTGGAGCACACAGTATTGATTGCCTGTCTAGAAGTTACTTCCCCTCTTCTATGTTCCCAAGAGCTTCTTATACCTTGGTGCATTTCCCTTCCCCAAGTGAACTGGGTGATTCACTAGCTTGCCAAATAATGGTGTTAGGTAATGATCTGTTTCTGGCCAACGAAAGACATCTTCTTTGTAAGATGTCTTTGCTGTTAAAAAAAACAATGTAGGGATGGGGTAGATAGTACATCAGATTTCCCTTTCTGTCGTTGACTATTGATTTATCAGGGTGGGTTTCCTTATTCTGCTGCAGTGATTTTGGCTTCATGAAGGGTTGTTGCCAATAAACTGTAAATGGTCAGGCAGAAAGGTGGAAATGCCATGGGATGACTTGATTAAACTGTTGTGTTTAGGGACCCTGGAGCCTTTCTACCTCAGGACTTCTGGCTAACGGGAATGAGAATTCCATTATTCCTTTTAAGCCATTTCAAGCAGATTTCTGTTACTTCCAGACTAAAACATCTTAATTAAAATACCATAATTCCTAATTTGGGTTTTGTTAACCTGCTATGAGACATTAAAGATGTTTATTAAGACATTCCACATGACCAGTCCTCCTAGCTTGTGATGATTTTTTTTCCAGTGTTTTACAGCTGTCTTATTGGCATCTAATTCAAAAGCAGCTTTTTTTGGGTTTACTTTTAAGTAACTCATATTTTGAAAATTTAAAAAGCATTAAATGTAATTTCCATAGATGCAACATGTCTTCTTCACACTCATATTTCATTAGTTTATGTGATTTTTAACTAAAATGCATAACTACAATAATAAGCACAACAAAATTGGCTGAATCTTAGCAAATATATGACTCAGCTGGTAAGAACAGTAATTTCATGCACACGAAAAATAGTCTTCAGCCAGCTGAGAGCTTGCAGGGAAGGGGGCATCTGACAGGACAGGGGGACTGAGGGCTATGGATTATCTATTCCATTGTTGAATGGTGGTTAGTTAGACCTGTGTATCAAGTTGAGCAGCATGCAAATGCCAGTTTTGTTTTTCAAAAATGATTGAGTATTGGCAGTTTCAGATGTTTTAACTTACACACACACACACACACACACACACACACACACACACACACACTACATCCTTCAGTCTCCAGGATTTTAAAATCCAATTAGGGACTAAGAGATAAGAAAAAATCACCAGTACAACACAGAGTGTATGTTTGTCTTCACCCACATTCTCTCAGATTCATTTTTATTGTTTTCACTTTTAACAGCCAGCATCTGTGGCTCATTTTTAAATGGCTTCCCTTAGGCTACTAGAGCCACTTTGTCCTCCTATGCTGAGAGCTAGAAGTGCCTGAGAATGCACATCCTCTTGGGAAGCCTTAAGCAATGATGAATGATGGATGTGGAAATATGAAAACCCAGCCCTCTTGTCCAGGGACTGGAGCTGAATGGGATTAGACTGATGCCGCCCTCTGTGGGACTTCACCCACATACTTGCTCTGCTTCCTCCTTTTTCTTTTCTTGCTTCTACTACTTTCCTACTAATTTCTCCTGGAGACTTCCCTTAATCACTTGCACACAAATTTTCAACTCACGGGTGCCCTTGGGGAATCTGTCATAGCACAACAGAAATAGTAAATGTAGACTGAGTGATGTAGACAATATGAATTAGGAAAATTAAGAGTTGACTGTCACTGCCAACTGCGGTGATGAAGAAAGTCTTCCAAATATAGTAGAAGCTAGCTTTTATACACTTGTATCTATTCAACAAATGATTGTAGAGTGACTACAAAGTGCCAATTAGTGGTGATGGCAATGGAGGCACTTGCTAGGCCAGTAGTTCTCAAATTATGATCCCTGGACCACCAGCAGAAGCACCTTAGAATTTGTTAAACATGGAAATTCTCAGACCCCAACCCAGAACTAATTTATCAAAAACTCCGAGGTTAGCGTCCAGCAGTTTGTATTTTTACCATCCTTACAGGTGATTCTGGTGCATATTCAAATCTGAAACCACTGCAGAAAGATCTGGTGACATATCCTATCTGCCAATTAATAATTGGAAGCTTGGACAATTTATTTCCTTTTCTGATGTTTAGTTTCCTCATACGAAAAAGGTAGGGGTGATGACACTTGCCTTTGGGGGCCAAATAAGTTTTAATCTTCTTGCCTTCATTTCTCTCCATATTGCCTTTCTTTCCATTTTTTTCCTTCCTTCTCTTCCTTCTTCTCTCCTTATTTCCCTTTCTTCCTTCCTTCTTCCTACTCCCCTACTTTTGTCCTTCTCTCCCTCTCTTCATCTTCCTTCCTTCCCTTCCCTTCCTTCTTTCCTTCCTTCTTCATTCGTTCTTCCTTCATTTCTTTTCCTTCCTTCTTTCCTTCCTGCCTTCTTTCCCTTTCTTTCCTTCTGTTGTCTTTCCTCATTCTTTCTACTTTTTTTTCTGATGTTTTCAACCTGTTTATGAAATATGGGTTGAATTTCAGTAGGTGGAAAAAGAGGACTAAACTTCCTAGGCAATAGAAACAGTGTTCAAAAGCACATCCCAATCATAGCAGGGGGATCATTTGGCTATAAAGAAATCATGGTGAAAGGATAGGAGTGGCAGGTTGTAATGAGGAAGTGGGATTTCACATGCTATGTTGTAGTTTAAACTATATTGTAAAGGCCATGGTAAGGCATAGGCTGTGAAGACTGAGAGTAACTTGGCAAAATGCATGATTTGGGCAGACTTATCTGACAACGGTCTACCCCAATTAGAGGAAGATCAAGATTCAGCCCAAGAATTTAGTCAGTAAAGCTTAAACATTAATGTTGGTAATTAATCCAAATGAGATCCAGAATCAAAATCCTTGTACTCTAAATATGAAGTAGAAGTGTATCTGAGTCTTGTTGAGCAGGTGAAATCAACTTGGCTAAAATTTAAGGAAGTGAGTAAAGATGGCTTAGAGATACTCAACCTGATAGAATGGGAAAGTCCCTAAAAGAGGAATCAATGGGGGATATTGTGGAAGGAGACACACAGAGTTTGAGGTGAGGTGAGATTCGTGGGTTACTGTATTCATGCTTCTAGACATCCAGGATGGCATTGTTCTAAAAAATCCAAAAGAGCAAAGTTTCATAAATATCCCTGTAAAGACAGCTACATGGACAAACTGAAATATATATAATTTACACACACACACACACACACACACACACACGACAAACTTCACTCTCTGCTAGCTTGTATAACTACACAGCAATTGATACATTAGTTTTGGGAGAAATTCCTGTTTGGATACTAAAATGAGAGTGTTTTGAAACATAAATTGTATTAGGTTGGCACACAAGTAACTGTGGTTTTTGACACTGAAGGTAATTTCAAAAAAACACAGTTACTTGTGCACCAACCTAATATATGTAGCGTATTATGTCTGTGTGAGATTTTTATTTTTGGGTGTCTGCAAAATGTGCTGAGTTTATTGCAGCCACAGTACTCCATAAGATTGCTTTGTGTATTTCAAGTCTTTACCCCCATCTGGGCTGGTTACACTCAGTGCTAAATTCACTTCCTTATCATTTTATTCTCCTCCTGTCATCTTCCCATCCATTGAACAAAAAATATCCAGAATCCCCAGAGTCACAAATAAGTTCTACATTTGGCCATTACATTGATCTTTCTTATTTAGCATATACTTAAATACCATTTTCTATTGATCATAGTCCCCTGCTCAATATCTAAACTAATTATTTTGAAATATTTTTATGTATACTTCCATTAGTTACTCCAGAGTTTGACTAATAATGCGAAAGGACCTTTTAGGGTTTTTTTTTTTTCTCTCATGAAAAAGTATGTGAATCAATGGCCGTTTTCTGATCCCCTGTGAAGTTCTGTGAGGATTTTTCCTGGCATCTTAATTGCAGTAGAGTAGACCCACTGGTGTTCTGGAATCTCTCATCCAAAACAAGATTTTGGATGAGAGGTTAAAGATTTATGTGGAGTAACGGTTCAAAACCAACCTGATCCATAGACGAGCATAGCATGGTTCACTCTTGAGTCATTTGGTCAGAGACAGTCTGGAAAGATGTAATTGTACAGCAATCATATTTTCTAGAGAGTTAGAGAGAGAAGTTGGTTGCCTCAGGATACTCCAGAAGGATGTTTGTTCCTGGAAAATAAATGTGTTAGAGAAACAGTATAGGAGTGATCCTGAAACTTGAGTATGTGTCAGAATCACCTGAAAGTCTTGGTTAAAACAGGACTGCTGGGATCCACACTCAGAGTTTCTGCTCCAGTAGGTCAGGGATTGAGCCAGAGAATCTGTATTTCTAATAAGTCCCCAAGTGATGCTACTGCTGTTGGTTGGTGACTGTTGCCTTAGACAGAACATCCTCCAGAAAGAAAGGTTAGACTCAGGCACAAACAAGAAACAGATTTTTTTTTTTTTGCTCCCATTTTTTTCCCATTTAATTGTGCAGAGATTAATTTTCATAAACACTATTTTGTTCATACTTCAAATTTGCCTAAATTGTTATTCTTCATTTTCTTCTCAATAAAATCATGAAAGCAAACCCAAAAATTAAAACCTTCAGCAGTATTCCAAATCTTCCACCTGTATCCCTGACACACTGGTACTTTTGCTGGTTCTCAAAACATTTCTAAGCCTTAATTTCCTACACATTTGTCCATTCTGCTTCTTTTCCCTGGAATGCCATCTTGTCTTCACCATCATTTTTGCCTTTCAAAGTCCAAAGCATTCTTCAAGACTCAACCTAATTGCTTCTCTTCATTAGGCTTTCTCTGATAAAGTGATACCCTGAACTCCTTGCAAACTTACTTTTTTCTCTATTTTGTGTTTTTCACAAAATCTTTCAGTTCCACCTATTGTAGTAAGGTCAAAAAGGTAAATACTTTGATATTTAATTTAGTGAAAACCTTTTAATCTTCATATTCACCCTATGAGGTAGATACTATTATTATCTCCATTTTACAGAAGATTTGCTTCTGTATACATCATTTAGTTCTTAAGTTACATAATATCAAACATATGATTTTAAGTACATTTGTGTTCCCCCAAAGTACCTATTGCAGTGCCTTGCAAATAGTGCTTATTAAAACAATTGCTGCATTTAAGATAGTCATATTTTGTTTGCTGTAAAACAGTAAGAATAAAATATTCAAATTCTCATGCAGGTTAGTTCTGCAGGCTTCTATGTGAATTCTGATTATTAGGAATGACTGGTTGATGCAGTGGTACAAAGACCTGGTTCCCTGTTATCATCAATTCACGATAACTCCAACAGGCCAATACAGCCCAGAACTCCTGTGAGATTGACAGAGGCCTGTGTGGAAACTGCATTGTGACTCAACTTTACCCAATCCCATATGCTTTACTCTCTCACAGGCCTTGACCTCAATGGCTCTCCTCAACAAATATCCTGCACACTAATTCCATGCCTACAGAGTCTGTTTCCTCAATAACTCAATCTAAGAAAAAAGTAGTATGGATGAACTACATTAACTCTTTTTAAAAAAAAATTTTCAGAGACAGTGTTTTAGAGTGGAAATTGCACATGCTTTATAATCAGAGAAATTGGAGCTTATCAGATATGATCTCAGGGAAGTCAATCCCTCTGAGCTTCCATTTCTCATCTCAGAAGGGATATCTAGGATTAAAGGTGAACCAAATAAAACACCTACTGTGTCTTTTGACAAAATATGGGCACTGAGAACATGGAGGCCTATAAGTGTGTAAAGTTGAATCACTAAAAGGCTAAATATTTAGAGCATATCTTCTTAACTCTTCCCAGATGTGCTTTTTATTTATTATGTTGTGATATCATGCTTTGTATTGAAAGTTTCCACTTAAAGAAGCCACATGAATACCAAGTTAACCAGTGTTCTATAGGAGATATTTTCTTCCAAGTTTAAAAGTAGCGATTTTTTTTTTCCCACACAAAGACTGGGATTTGCATAGCTTCACCTCAGACAACAATAGTTACATAACATCACTAGACACCTGCTTCTTCTGGCTTCCAAGGCTGACAGACTGGCTCTATGCCACAGCAATGGTGTTGACTCCCTCTACTGACATGTAGAATGCTCCTCTCTTGACCAACACTATACTTCCTATGGTTTTATTTTATTGTTATGGCCTTAGGATTTTGTTATAAATCTCCCTTTTGGAATGTGTTGGGCTAAACATAAATTGATCTCCATGATTCTGAACTCTTGAATTCTCTCCCCAACCAAAATCTCCTGATAGGGATTTTTTTTTCCTGTAAATTTCCTGACATGAAATACAATTTTCATTTTAATGACCTTCAAATTCTCAATCTCTTATAATGCTCCCTGTCCATTACTCATCTTCAAGTTTCATCTATATCTTTTTGAACTTGAACCCTGTCTTCAGTTATCATAACATGAGCTAACTTCCAAACCCCAACTACTGGCCACCATACATTTAGTACTTGCTATGTACCAGGCAATATGTTCTACCACATTGGTTCTGGAGTATGGTTTCCCGGCCAGCTGCAGCAGCATCATCACTAGAAATTGTGAGAAACACAACTTCTAGAGTTCCAGCCCGTATCTGGTATATTGGTAATGCTAGAGGTAGGGCCCAGAAATCTGTATTTTCACAAGTCCCTTAGGTGATTCTGATGCCTTCTGATAAGCTCTGATCTCTCTGATAATAAAGCAGGTACAATTTCCATTAAACTCCAGGTTTAAACATTTCAAGAGTCATCCTTTCAATTTCTACTCTATGTAATCTCTCACTTGCTTGATGGCCCCATAATTTCTATCTCGTTGCTTACTAATCCTAGGTATACCATGCTGTATGTTTTATTTCTATACTTATGTTTTCAATATTACTGGGAAGTAATAAAATGCTGATAGTCTTTATTATAATAAATGTATATTTTTGCCCCTGTAGCAGGTTCCCATGTGACTTAGTGATCATTCTTTGTCTTTTGTTGATTCACTGTAATATCTCGTAGAACTTGTTCTAAATACTCCCCCCAATTTTTAGCTTACCATGCTATTTCTTGTTGACCAACAGATATCAATAGAAGCCCTCATCTCTCTTTTTCTGGAGGTACTCCGGGAAAATAATATGATCATTTTCCACTTACTTTCAATCTACTTTAGAATCTCAGTATATGTCGTTTCTATTCCTTTGTTCTTGTTTCTAAGGAACAGATGACCCTTTTCTCTGCTAAGATTGATTACTTACACTCTTGGTTCACCAGTTGTTTTTCTTTTTAGATATTGCTCAATCAGTTCTCCCCTTCTCTCACCTGGAACTTCTCTACCACACTTTTGGCCCCTTAATTCAATCAGCAAAGTATGTTTGGACTTTCCCTTACTAAAGAGGAACAGCCTTTTCTTAAGTCTGCCATCAGTCATCTACCCTCATTCTCTCTCTTTCACCTTTAGTTCACAGTCAAATTTCTTTAAAGAATCATCTCACATTTTTCCTTGAATTCTTTTGCCATTCATAATTGTGATGCCATTTTAGTGAAGCTATTTTTCACAAATGTAACCAGTTAACTCTTAAACCAGATCTCTTTTTACAACAAAAACACTTTCTCTGTGTGTATTCATGTTTTCTCTTTAATCTCTCTGTGCCCACCTGACCATCTCTAGAGCAAAAATTTTCCCTTAGTTTCCATGACATTGAAATAATAGAACCCATGAATCCATCTTCCCCCATCTTTTCAGTAGTGCTTTGGTGTCTCTTCTTCTTTTTATCTAATAATTAACTTACTCGTTAATTATTAAAATATTCAGGAACATTTTGAGAGCCTATTATCTGCCAAGCACTCAGTCAGGTGCTGGGGCTGTTACAGGGAAGAGGATCCACATGGTTCTACCCTCTCAGCCTAAGCAGGTTAGTGTAGAAAATATAAATGGTAATGAAAAAGTCAGTACATTATTTTTCATTTTTATAATCACTATATGTGGAGGGTACTACGTTTCACATTTTACAGATGAGGATATTGAGGAACAGGGAGGTCATAGAACTCTAAATGTTTGTCCTGAGCACTTTTTGTTGCATTCTCTATTCTACCTCATAAACCTCACTTTCTCCCAACAGTTGAACTCCATATACATGTCCAGAGCTCTAAAACACAAGAGCTTATACAAGCTCCAATACAGAACCCATTTCCTTAAAGCAAAGCTTGAATTTCTAGCTGTGTAAGCATCTCCACCTGAACATCTCCTGCAGACATTTGACTGTAGCTGCTCAAACAGAACTCATTATCTCTCAGCCTTCCTAAACAAACATTAAAATAAAACTGACCAACTGTAAATTCCCTTCTTGGGTTCTCAACTCGTAATAGTGTCACTATTTTTCTAGTTATCCAGGGACAGGAAGTTAGAGATATCTTTAAGAAATCCCTCTTCTTCACTTAATTGCTACATGTTGCTAGTTACATCTCAGCAATGTCTCTTTTTAAACACTCTTATATTTCATTCTCCACAGCTGCTATCACTGTTCTTACCTTCAAGATCTTTTACCTGGTGCTTCCACGGCCTCCTAAATGCTTTCTACAGATCTACTATTTTCTGGTTCTAGATCATCTTCTTAACCTGTTATATCAGATTAATCTTTTTGGTGCATTCCTGATCTTGGAGGTCCCCTGCTCAGCATTTCTGGAGGGAAGTACAAATTGCTCAGGCTAGCAATTATAGCCCCACTTGATATCTTTCATTTCTTCTACTTTCCTCCATGCACTGTATATTCTGGGTAGAAGGATACACTACTCCCTTCCTTTTTACCCCTGTCAGACAAAATCACATCATATTTTAAGGCTTCTGTCAAATGACTTCCCTTCAATGAAATACCTCCAGACTTCACTGCCTTTTGAACTTTGCTAATGTGTTTGGTGTTCTCTTCTGGCACCATACTCCGCCTAATATGGCACTTATTGGTATGTTGTCAAATTTCTCCTTCAAAGCAGGAGGAGGACCAGTTTTGTTCACTCCCAGGAAAGGCCTTTACCATAGTAAATTAGGCTTAGTAAGTACTTCCTGAACTGAAATAGAAGGATGAGTGTTTAAATCCAGAGGAAAGCATGGAGAAAAAAAAAAGGGTCAAACTAACTTAACAGTCATGCTAATTCAAAACACAGCAGATCTTTTGGTGCACTGACTATATTTTCTGTCTTTATTTCTTTGTTCTTGGCATCTGCTCTTCTTGTTTATCTGTGGGTTCATAAGTGATTTGGCTACTTGTTAATACACACTTGAACAGCCCTGCATGTCTGCAAAAGTCAATGATGGGCTCCTGGGAGGAACAGACTGCTCCTTAGAGGATATTATTTACATTTTCTTTCTAAATGAGGGTGTGCTTGTCGGGTGGTCACTGCGGATTGTTTTTCAGAGCTTCTCTTGAGAATATGTAGAGTGGTGTATTGCCAAAATCTCTCTACCCTTTCATCAGCATTAGGATTCATAATGATTTTATCAGGAGTAATTATTAATAAGAAGTTGCCTGTAGGGTATTTTATCCTTCGGCACTGTTTATAAGTTATTTGGCCTCCACAGCATCCTGAAACCCCATGAAAACAGGGCTTGTTTTTTCAGATTATCTTATAAATAATAGCTCAGCTGATATTAGAAAGCAGGTTTATTTTGTTCTTTTGCGTTTGTAACTCAAAATGTGGTTCTTAAATCAGCAGCCTCTGCCACACCATTCAAACTGCAGAATATCAGGCCCCACTCCAGACCTATTGGATGAGAATCAGAACTGTAACAAAAATCCCAAGGTTATTCCTGTGCAAAGTAAAGTTTGAGAAACACCCCCTTTAAGTCCTAGAACAGAGCAACAAAAGGTATTTCATCCTTAGCGTACTGTAGTGTGTGTGTGTGCGTGCGCGCCTCAGAAAGAGGGAGAGAGGGAGACAGAGAGAGAGGGAGGAGACAGACAAGTAAGGGGAGAGAAATTTCAGTAGGATATGGGTCCCTCCAGAGGGACGGGCATGTGGGATTTGTGGATGTGGGACTCCCCTGTATACTTGCAGCTGCTAAGATTGTTGAGGTTAATTGTTATTTATAGTTAAATATGAGAGTTGAGAGTGTGGGTGAAGTTGTCAGGTACTGCACTCAAACCAGGATAAAGGAGCTAAGCACAAAAGGAAAGCCCCCTTTTCGAGCCTCACTCAAAAAGCAGCTCACTCAAAGCCGCTCACTCAAGCTCATTTCCAGTATCTCTAGTTTCTAGATGCATTTCGCCTCCTCGTGTTTCCCCTTAACGCCCACGACCCACTCACTCCTTTAAAGCTAGTTCCTCGCCTCTAGCCTCCAGGTTTCTTTACTCCTTGTCATCAGTCTCCCTCTCTCCCGGCAGCCCCCGGCCGCAGGCCCCTCCCTCCGCACGGGCTCGCACCTCTCCCCAGCCTGGTGCACCTGGGCTGACGCGGGCTCGGGACGCGTGCGGAGCGCCGCGAGCGCGGCAGAGGCAGAAGCGCGCTGACTGCCACCTCCAGCCCGTGCCGGAGGGACAGCACGCGCTGCGCAACGGGGACCCTCCTCCTCGGTCGCCGCTCACGGCTCGCGGCGACCACCGCCGTTGAAGCTGCGGGCGGGCAGCCGTGCGTCTCCCAGGACAGCCAGCCCCGGCGGCTGCTCCTCCCGGATGCCAGGGCCAGGGCGCCGGGCGGCCGCCAGCAGGAGAATGAAGAGCTCGGTGGGAGGAAGGAGAGAAAAGCTCCTGGGGGCGCCGAAAGCTCAGTCCAGCCACGGTAAGTTGAGCGCAGAAAGAGGTGTCTCGGCTCAGGTGGCGGAGTTGGTTGGGGCGCCGGGCAGCGAGCTAGGGTTGCGCCCCGGCGGGATGCCAGGCGCGAGGGGCTGGGGCGCGCATGGGGGGCGCGGAATGGACGTTCGCACCGCCCAGACCTTGGACAACCTCCCGGGTATCCCGCGCCATCGGTCCACACCCCCTGCCTCTTCTGCTCGGTGCCAAGGAGAAGAGAAGATGTGAGGTTGCGGGGCCAGAGTGAAGAGCGCGGAGCTTGAGGGTCTCAGGTCACAGCTCATTGCTGAGAACCAGGGGGTAGGGGAGGCCGAGGCGGGGGCGAGGTCAGCCTGGTTCTGGCCAGAGTCGAGTGCTGGGCCACCCGGGAAGGACGTCCTGCTGGCTGTCTCCCATTGGGTGTGTGCGCGGCGTGCTTCCTCCTGGGTGAAACCTGGCGAAGTTGTTGGGATAGAGAAACACAGCCGGACTGCTTCTTGTTTTCTTTTTCTTTAAAATAAATAAATAAATAAATAAATAAATAAAACGGAGATGCACGCGTTTTGAGGGCAGGGTGAGAAGCTGCTGAGTTATAAGAAGCCTTCCTCCAAGGAAATCACTTTGACATTTAGGGTGGGGTTGGGAAGCTGAGGTTAAGCCAGGGCTTCTGAATCTGATCCTCCTCTTGGCCATTTAGTGCTGCTTTTACGCCTCCATTGGGTACCTGGAGGACCAAATTAGAAGAGAGCACAGGGTTTGTGTACCTTTGACCTCTTGCCTCTTGGGAGACGTTTTATTGTGTGTATGAATTTGGGTCAGAGGACACCTGCAGCCTCCAATACGGTTTTACCCTGTGTGAAATGCCCAATTCCAGATCAGTCCCCCTTACAATTCAGGCTTGTCCATATCATGTGTTTCTGGAGATTGTGTTGATGGGTGTTTTAGCCCGAGCTGGTCTGTGATTTCAAACGAGTGATGCGTGATTCCTGGGCATTTGAGGGTCTTCAGATTCTGGAACCTTGAACTGAGGAGAATATCTGACATTCTGTAGGTGTAACTAAGGACTCTAGAGCTGGCGCTGTTCTATGCTAATCCCGTGGTGGTCCCGGGATGTGATGGGGAAAATCATCTCTGTTCTGCTGAGGCTATTTGCTAGCTGGTCTGTTAAATGTCCCTTTCAGGTGACCACTCAATTCTGGTTCACGAAGTTTTCTAAAACCGACTGGAAAGGCCTCCCTCCCTCTGGGTTGTCGTGCCACTCGTTGGCCTCTGCTGGGTAATTCAGTCACACTACTTTGGTCTCTAAGCATGAAAGGCAAATATGGGTCATTTCAAATTATGTAGATTGATGCAACACAGTATGTCCGGGTTTGCTGCAGTTTCTTCACATTTCTTTCCAGATGTTTTTCAGAAATTAACTTGAGCACTCTATTCATGGAGCTAAAATACAGACTCAGGGAATTGGCAAATATCTTGAGTTAATGTATTATCTCAGATTTAAGGAAATGAAGTGCTGGAAGTTGTCTGTGTTAGGAGAAAGAGACCTCAGCCAAAAATCAGGGCTTCTGAATTATTCTTGCTCTATGACAATGTGGCTGAGGGATCTTTGGGGTTACTTAATAATAACAACACCCAAAATGTGTTTCCCATTCACTGCACACCAAACTCTACAGCTACTGTGAATGCATAACAATCCCAAGAAGGTGGTGGTGTTCCATCTCCATTCTGTAGACAAGGAAAAGGAGCTTTAGAGATGTTAAATTGGGAAAAGTCCCAGAGTTAGTGTTTAGCAATCCAAGATTGCAGAACTCCAAAGGCAGTTGTTAACCCCTATATAACCTCTTTGAGTCTCACTCGGTAAATGAGAGTAATAGATCTAAGTTCTAATTCCATGAAAAATTTTTACAGCAATGATAATATAGATTGATTTATACACAACCATATCAGGTATTTAATATAACAATGCAGAATTTGAGATGTGAAATCAAATGAAAATTGTGTGGTGCTTATATAATTCAGTCTGCCAACTCTAGAGAGGGCAGAACATTGAGATCTTAGTGTTCATCTTGAATGACGTTCTTTGAGTCCTGTTATTGTAAATCAATAGTGCTATATTATAGCCCTTGTCTTAACAATGTGTGATTTATAACATCAAACATGTCTGGTGCTAACATCATATTTGTATGACTATAGAGTTACCCTGAGGTCTACATGAACACTTTCATATATCAGCCAGCTTATAATTAAAGCTCAGATCTTGACAGGATTTTAAATTTCCATTAAGAGGCACAAGCAGCTTGTTTTAAAATTTCCTTTTTATTTTCAACAGTATTTTCAAAACAATGACTCCCCCTGCTGTGATTTGCTATTTATCAGGTGCGTCGAAAGTTCAGTAATGAAAATGTTTGCAATTCAAGAAAACATAGTGTTTCATCTATAGTAACAAAAATTAGATGATTCACATCTAACTTAGGGCTTTTTTTTTAGTTTAATCAAAATGCTGCATTTCTCATTGCTAAGTGTATGCAGGTAGCTGAGTATACAGTATCCATTGTTTTCTTGTAATCTCCAACTTCATACACTCATTACTCATGAATTCTTCAGCTAGGTAATGTTAGTACCTGTCTATAAAGATTTTGAGATTTTAAAAGTAGGAATAAGAATAAGATACATTTGTCATGTTTCTTCACTAGCTGTAATTATGCTTTAAGAATGATGATATATTTTAAGTCACAGATCTGATTTGCCTGTACATGAATGGAATTATCAAATAAAAGTTGTATAATCCCATTGAGATGCTAATGCTGTTAATATTCCAAATGTGGAAACAGCTTTGAAAAATAGAAAATCTTTGAGAAATTAAACATATTTTACTATGTTTCGTTGTACTTGCATGGTATCTTACTGTTTTCAAATAAATCTGCATGTCTCATAATAACTTGCCTAGAGATTTGTTTTATTTTTTTGGCAGTAGGTAATGAGGTTTTTATAGTAGCTAACATATTTAACCTTAGAACAGTATTAAAGTAATGAAACTAATTATCAACCTGAATTGTCAAACTGCAAAATATTTTATGACAATAGGAGTCTTGTAAATGGTTAGCCTTATAATTACATGTATGCTCTATTGTTTTAAAAATGTTTGTTTCATATTCACACAATAGGACTAATATTTTATTTGATATTATTTGGCGATTTGAACAACCAGATCTCTGAGGGTAATTTAAGCTCCGTAAACATGAGTCACACTGACATCCCAGATTGAAGAAACTAATATTGGAAAAAGATATGTAATTTTTAATGTTCAAGAGCTTGAAACTCAAGGTAGATGGTACTTCTAAAGTGAGAGACTGAATAAAATAAAGCTGGTGAGTTGAAAAATCAAGCAAGTGCTTAAATTGCCACTTAGGAAGCAGAGATCAGCTTCTGTAGATTACACACCCAAACCTGCCAGTGTAATTTATATTTTGAACAAGTAGATGATACGCTGGAGATCATTTAAAACATTCTAGTACATTGAAAATGTATTTATTTCTACCTTTTTACAGCCTGGTAAAACCAGTGATATCTTCTTGCTATGGAGTCAATGTTTATATCTTCCCCCAAATTCATATTGTGAAGCCCTAACCCCAAATGGGATAGCATTTGAGGTGAGACCTTTGGGAAGTGATTTGGGTTAGATGCAGTTATAAGGGTAGAGGCCCCATAATGGAATTAGTTCTCCTATAAGATGAAGAATAAATGAGGGCCCTCCCTTTGTCATGTGAAGACGCAGCAAGAAGATATCCATTTGCAGACCAGAGAGAGGGCCCACCCTAGTCCTTGAAACTGCTGACTCCTAGATCCTGGTCTTTACAGCTTCCAGAACTGTGAGAAATAAATGTTTGTTGTTTAGACACCTAGTTCATAGTATTTTGTTATAGCAGCCCATACTGATTAAGACACTCCCCATTTTGGAATAACTCATGATTAATATAAAAACTTTGTAATGAGAGGAAGTTGAAGGACACCTAGAGGCAGAGAGGAATCAAATTATTTTACAAAGACTTTACCCTGTTTTAAATGTGGTTTTAATCATATTCAGATAATTCTTTACTACTTCTAGTAGTTTGCCTAGATTGGGGCATGTTTAAAAGAGTATCTTATTCCTAACCTCCTGGTAAACCAGTAGAGTATGCTAGAACACAGTTTTAGAATGGGATAGAGCCCTTTAGATTGCCTAATTACTTTATTACTTTACCTATAATGTCATTCTTCCATATGTTTAATTTTTTTTGCCCTATTTGGAACCCATAGGGACAGTTCTCTTTATTTAATTATATCTATTAAAACAAGCTAGCATGCAGCATTTCAAAACAGGTCTTTTCAGTGAGAAGTTTGCAGTAAGACAGTTTACATTTTCCTTCCTTGTAGTTATGTAGCCCATCTTTCAGGAAACAGTACCGATCTTAATGTGCCTTGATCAGTCATTAGACCTATTTGTCCCAGTGAGAATAAAAGACATTGTTATGGCACAGCATTAGGAAGCTCCATTTGAGGATTTTCCTGAGAGTCTCTCATAACATGAGGTCAGATGTTCTCTGTTAATTTTTTTAGTAATCTTATCATGTATTCGATTTTATTACTAAAGAATCATTTGCTGCAATTTTTATAATAGAGGAGATTATTAGCTATTTCGTTTTCCTTTGCTCCTCTAACAATCTCCCATCTATCCTCAACTGAAATGAAAGAAAAAAGAATAAAATGTATCTTTTCTTTCAGGTGCTCCTTAAACATAAGAATAATGCAGGAAACTCAAGAAGGTATCCTGAAAAAAATACAGATTTTAAAATTGTGTTTAGTTAAGTACAACTTCCAGAAGTTAGCATTCTCAGTTTCCTAAAGCCATCCAGATCATCTGGAATTTAAGGAATAAAGGTTCCATGTACTGGACCAAGTTCTTAGGTGGCTATAAATTCTACATTCATAGTAAATTCATAGTACATTCTATTCATAGTAAAATTTGACATCAAGGTCATAGAGAAAAATAGTTATTTAGCATGGTGTAGCATTTTAAGAGGTATGACTTTGAAAATCAGACTGCCTGGATTTGAATCCTTGTTTTGTTTTTTAAGTGGTGAGAATTTAGTCGATGTATCACATCTCTCTTTGCCTCATGTCCTCATCTATAAACTAGTGATAATAAATCTCAGAGCACTGATTGAAGACTTAATAAGGTGATATATATATATAAAGTGTTTTGAATAGTGTCTAGTACCTAGTAAGATAAATGTTAGCCATTTTTATTTTCATCATATATTAGTTTCCTAGAGCAACTGTACCAAAATTGTCATAAACTTGGAGGCTTAAAACAACAGAAATTTCTTCCTTCAAAACTCTAGAGGCCAGATGTTTGAAGTTAGTATCACTGGCCAACAGCCAGATGTTGCCAAGGCTTTGCTCTCTTAGAAGGCTTTAGGGGAGAATCTTTTCCTGGGCTTTTCTAGCTTCTGTTGGCATTCCTTGGCTTGTGGCCACATCACTCCAATCTTGGCCTTTGTCTTCACTGCCTTCTTCTCTGAGTGTCTACTAATCTCCTTTTGTTTCTCCCTTATAAGGACATTTGTATTTGCATTTAGGGTCTACCCTGATAATCCAGGATAATCTCCCCATTTAAAAATCTTTAATAACATATGCAAAGACCTTTTTTCCAAATAAGGTTGTCATTTACAGGTTCCAAGGATTAGAAACTGATATATTTTCAGTAAGGTCTGGAGAGTACAGGAATGGGAGGAGAATGTGCATTATTTTGTCTATCACAATCATGATCTTTTTAAAAAATATTATGTTGATGTGTGAAAAGACAACAGAACCAACATAAATAAAATGTAAAAAATGCAGAAAGGATTAGAAATTTATTTTTAAAGTATATTATTTTAACCTGTTTTAATTTTGACCAGATTTTGAATAAAAGATGTACAGGGCAATCAATTATTTTCTGCTCTCTTCACCCTAACATAATGCACTCAGTAAATATTTTATGAGTGATTACTGTGTGCCTGGAGAGTGCTAGTGCTGGGAATATCAAGGTTGACAGAAAAAGCGAGAGCCTGTCCTCAGGGAGTGTAAAGACGAGTGTGTAAATAATAGCATTACTCTAGGCAATGACTACCTTACTAGTACTGAGTACTTTTATTGGGTATAGTTGGCTTTTTATGTTTAACCTCAGCATTTTAGGGGCAAGGAAGTATGATTAAACTGATGTTAGATGTGGGAAAATATACCAAAGAATATGCACAGACAGGAAGGGCCAAATTTTAAACTCTGCTTCCTCTGATGGATTGTACTGTATGTGACTTGAAACAAGATGAAGAACCAAGACAGGCTTAAAAAGTAAATGCAAATAATTTTTTATAAAGATAAACATCTCATTGACTGATCACATAATGTAATTACATAGAAATGTCAACTAATGAGATATTCTGGTTACTTGGGCTTTGGTTTAACCAGAAAGGTAAAAACCATTTTTTAGAATACTTTTTTGTTTTCCTAATTTTTTTCTTAGCTGTTTGTTGACATTCTGGCCTCAGTGAATAGACAATATTTACTTATTTATTTATACTTAATCTTCTTTTTATTTTTTATTTATATGAAATTTGCCATCTTACTCATTTTAAGTGCACAGTTCAGTGGACATTCATATTGTTGTGCAAGCATCACCACCAGCCATCTGTAGAACTCTTTATCTTGCAAAACTGAAACTCTATCACCATTAAACAGTTGTTTCCATTCTTCCCTGCCCACAGTCCCTGGCAACCACCATGGTATTTTCTGTCTCTATGATTGATTTTGATTAAGTACCTCATAAAGGTAGAATCATACAGTATTTGTCTTTTGGTAATTAGCTTATTTCACATGGTTTCATCCATGTTGTAACATGTGTCAGAATTTTATTCCTTTTTAAGGCTAAATGATATTTCACTGTGTGTACATATGACATTTTGCATTTCTTGTCAACTGTCCATGGACACTTGGATTGCTTTGGTTTAGCTGTTGTATAAAGCTGTTTCAGTTTAATGCTGCTATAAACATGAGTGCACAAATATCCCTTAGTACTATACTTTCAATCCTTTTGAATATACTCAGAAGCGGAATTGCTAGATCATGTAATATTTCTAACACTTTGAGGAACTGCCATGCTGTTTCCACAGTGGTTGTACTTTTTTTGTTTCCACCAGAAGTGTACAAGTTTTCTAATTTTTCCACATCTTCACCAACGCATATTTTCTATTTTTTGATAGTAGCTAACCTAATGGGAGTAAAGTGGTATCTAATTGTAGTTTTGATTTGTATTTTCCTTATGATTAGAGATGTTGACTCTCTTTTCATGTGTGCTTTTTAGCCATTTGTGTATCTTCTTTAAAGCAACGTTTAGTTAAGTCCTTTGCCCATTTTTAATCAGGTTGTTTTGTTGTTGAATTTTTCCATGTATATTCTAGATACTAATTCCTAATCTGATATATGATTTGTAAATATTTTCTCCCATTCTGTGGTTATCTTTTATATGTCTTTTTTGCACAAAATTTCAAGAATTTCTTAAAGTCCTATTTGTCTATTTTTTGTCATTGTTGCCAGTGCCATTGATGTCATATCCAAAAACTCATTGCCTATTCTAAATCTTTTTTTTAAATAATGGGTTTAGTATGTCTTTAAAAACTATGTAAAGTATCACTAAATTAAATTCCATAAAAATAAGAGCCTAGAATGAGTATGAAATAACTATAATTACAGACTAAAATGTGAATGCTATCACAAACACAGTGTTGAGCATCAAGAGGTAGAAACCCCAAAAATCATGATTCATTTAAATAAAATTCAGTATTAAGTAAAGCTAACTTAAAAGTACATTGTGGTTAATGTTGAGGGAGTAGGTAAGGTGCCGAAATGTTTCATTTCCTGTTTTGGGGTGTCGGTTACCTAGGTATGCTTACTTGTAAAAATTCATTGAGTTGTATAAATATGATCTATGCAGAACTCTGTATTTGAATTATACTTTAAAAAGTTTGAAAAGTTAAGCATTGAGATGGTCATGATAAAGAGAAATTCCCTTCAGAGTAAGAAAGGTAAGTAAAGAAGTACTCAAACCTATGTTCTGTAAGACTACACATTCACCAGACTTGGTCCATCAATTTAACATAAGTTTTTAAACAGCCATCAGACCCAAAGAAGCAGATATAATCAGAAGATTATTTTTTCCAGAAAAAAAAAAAAGATCATTCTTGGTACTGAGTGTTAAAAAATGTTTCTCATGAGTCTTCATAAAGAAGGAATTGAATGGCCCAGTGAGCAACATCCTTGTTAATGTAGCAAAGATTTGAGTAGGAATCATACCTACAGAATATAAAGAAGTTTAGTTACTGGATGCCTCCTTGTCTGACTTCAACCATTTTAATTTCTAGTATGATGAGGCGCTACATACCTCTTAGACAATGCCCTATCCATTTTGCCCTATTTGATGATGCTTTTGACAGTGGGTGTGGGTCAGTGAGCTTGAGCTTGTGTATTCTGACAAATTCTTAGTGCTGATAGACTTTGTGATGGTTTAGAAGCTGGGGTCTGCTTGACTCTTTGGAGAATCTGAGAAAATGGATTCCTTCCAGAAAAAAAAGTGTACCTCTAAGATGACAGTAGCCAGCAAGGTACAATGGGCAAGGTCCAGGCAGTGGTAGACCTTGCCCTCTACTGCCATCTCAGAGATATACACTCTTGCCTGGAAAACAGCCATTTCTGAGGTTCTCCAAAGGAAAACTTATTAAGAAGTAGTAAGTATGTTACAGTGAACTAACTTGGACTTTGCTTGATAATTCAGTTCTTTTGCAGGTCTCGTTGAGAATCAGTAATCTCGACAGTGAGTTCTGTGACAGTAGAGATTGTTTTATTAATCTTTCTGCCTCCTGCAATGCCTGTAAGTGCCTTGAAAAAAGTAGGTGCCCCCAACCATTTGAGAAACAATTAAATTGTGCTGCCTGGCAGACATAGAGGCTGTAGAAAATTCAGTTGAATAGCTATCAAAGTCTAAACACATTCTGCAATTTGCTGTAAAAACAACATAATACTCCCTCAGATTTTGATACACCTTTCCATTTGTTCTCTCCCAAATAAAGTAGACACATCTCAATTCCTGGTTAATTGACAGCTCCTAGTAGATTGAATTTCAAAAGTATTATAGGACCTCATAAAGAAGAGTTTCACCTTAGAAAATTGCTTTCAAAATAGATTATCAGTTCCTATGGAATTTGGTGAATGGTTGGATCTGTAACAATTTTTTATTAATTAGTGGCATAATTCTTAATTACATATTAATCAAATTATGTCTAAGGCAATATATTCCACTTTGATTCTTCATAAATAAAAAATACAAGTTGATCTGAAGAGATGATACTTAAAAATAAACAGTTTTCTCTTTTTAGATTATAAATTAGAACATGTGTTCTTAATTTAAATTTTCAAAAATTGAAGAACCACTCAGGACTACAAAAAAGCCAGGAAAAAGAATTCTTTTCTTAAAAACTTGCCCTTAAAAAAATTAAAAGTTTCCATAATTCAGAATTTTTTGCAGACCTAAAAGATTTGAGAAAACCAAATAGCATACATTCTTATTAATATATTAATATAATTATAACTAATAACAAAAGTCTGCCATTAGAAATAATGGGATGTATATTTCTATGTATATTTAGAGTGAACTGTTTTTATTTTTTCCACTAGTTCACATACTAAAAACTTACATTGAAATAGTATTTCACAGAACACAAAAGTTACAGTTGGAATTATTTTTCCTTCTCACAAATTAGATGGATAGGCATTACCATTAGCTACTTTTTTTTTTTTTTAGATAAGGACACAAAAGAAAAGTAAAGTGATTTTCGAGATCAAGTAATTTGCGGGTGGCAACATTAAATAGTGAACTATTTTTGACTCAAAGCCTGGTGTTCTCTCTGCTGCCCTGAATAGTTTCCTTCTCTTTCTACATATACAGAGAAATAGCTTCTGCTAAGTCTATCATACATTGGAATGATTTACTGGAGGAAAATGATAGTACATGAATGGAATGGAGATGAGAACAATCAATAAATGACAGTATTAAGGGAGCACTAATGAAACTTTAATTTGAAAACTGCTTCAGAATATACTCCAAGATAGGCTTCATAACCATACTCATATTTGATGTGAAGATAAACTACTTTTATGTCAATGCTGAAGTGACTTTTAACAGTTTTGTACCTTGATGTGGTCCTTAAGGAAAATTGTCAGGGCCATTAATAAGTTTCTAAATTGATTAGGCTAATTTGGTACTCTAAAAGAGATCTTCCTATAAATTAATGCTACTTACTACATTTTGATTACAGCAAATTGCTTGTTTTCTGTGCCCAAGTTTGAAAGTTTCCAGTCTCTGCATTTTTGTCCTTTCCCAGTTGTTGGCTTTCTATTTGGTCTTGACACATCGGAACAATGAATCATCTTGTCCGTTAGCTGAGTTTGGAAATTCTGTGTTATTCAATGAATTTGTTTTTACATCATCCCTTTGATAATTCAAAACCTGGCAACTTTATTTTCCCAGATGTGTTTTTGATGCAACATCAACTAGTTTTGTTTTGAGCAGCAAAGGCTGTGACTTTTTATCCTTAAGAATCAAATGGGATATTTTAATAATCGACATTGTGTTTCAGAATAATAAAAGGTTTGGGAAATAATAGTGATCTCTAGAGGGGTCGCATAATCAAATAATATTAGAAGGTTCTCAATTTGTATAACCTGAAGGAAACAGAAATGTGCCAACTGAGTGATCACCCCGATTAATAGCATCTCATAGGAATACAACTATTCATTTCACTTTCATAAATTCCCACTAAAGGATAGTCTAAACTTTAAAGTTGAAGTGTTTCTTGGTTTCTAACAGTTAAAGCATGAACAGAAAGAGAGGAGTGAAACAATTTACGCCAACACAAAGCACCCTTCTTGTTCACTGCTGTGAATAGGTCATATGAGGGAACTGGTATTCCACCTTGAAAGAGTTTTTAAGACTTCATGTCATTACTTCATGGCTAAAATAAACAGCCATGAATCTTGAAAGCTGGCTATTACTAAGGTTTTAACAAATGGAGTCTAAGAAATGATAATAGTAATATTAAAATTTGGATGATTGTCATCGAGCATATAGAGAACACAGTGGAGCATGTCCTTTAAGATACTGCCAAGTACTGTGCAATCTTTATTGTCTTTGGAACTAAACCTGTGATGCTGACTTCATGAGTGTGTCTGTGTGTGGATGGGAGTATAATGTGTGTATACAAACTGAAATAGTTTGGAAGCTTGAGAGGCTATTTTGAGGATGACTTGGCATACCTTCGTGGAAAAATCATAAAAGTAGTTTGGCCTAAAAGAATATAAGTACTATGCACATGTTTTAAAGAAAGAAAGAATGCTCTTTATTACCAGCTATGGTTTATTTAGCTTTAGGCTTTTTAATTCCTGAAATTTTTCAGAAAATGAGACAAGTTGCAAGAGTTAAATTGTGAATACTTTCCAAGAAAACATCAGAACCATTACCAAAGAGGATATTGTTGAAGCTAGTCAAGTGTGTTTAATAGTCACAATAATCCAAGCCAAAATTGTTTCTCGTTTATAGCTTTGCTCTGGCCTTCCATTCATGTTTAAAAAGTGGCTTCATACATATGTTTAAGAACTCAACTATACATTAAACATACCTTTTTATTGAACATTATGTTGCCTCTAATAGATATATCCATTTCTGTCTTATAAATCAGGTTTAAAAAATAGTCATATGGCCAGGCAACATAAATGATATTATAAATTCATTTGTTTGTTTCATAACTAGTTTCTTTATCAATAAGAGATTTACTATCCATATAGAACATTTCCTATCATTTTAACTGGCATTCCCATTATCATCTCAAACTGAATTCATTATTTTACCCCTAAATTCAGCTCCACTTCTTCTTGACATGACTGTCTTTCAATATCAAGGCTTTCTCAGAGTTTAACTCTTTTTGTTTAAATACTATTTAAATAGTAGATACCAATCTTGACACACAATGAGTTACAATGATTGCTCAATTTTCATCATATATTAATAAATATAGGGAACCTAAAAGGGTCCCATCATTAGTATTGTTACATTTTCTTCTCTGGAAATCACAATTGCTGAGACCATTGCTAAGTTCCATCAGTATGCCCAAGGTAGTAGAGCCTTTGAAAATATTCAAGGAAGACTTTGCTTCATTTTTGAACAAAATGCAACATCTTGTTTGTTCTTTTACAAGACTAATACCTGCTCATTTTTTAGGTGGGTATTGGATTCTACAAGACAGAAAAACCTCTTGCATGTTGCATAACAATACCTCTGTGTTTATTTTGAGTTAATGGAATCAATTACAGCCTTCTCCTAGCATTAGCTAATGACAGTAGATCTAAAATGGCCACTGAGATAAGTTATTCCACATTTCATTGTCATATTGTTCCCAGTAAATAAGTTAAAATAATCAACCATAGTTTTCAAGTTTTGTTCTATTTATTTATTTATTTATTTATTTATTTAAATACAGGTAGTTAAGGCAGTATACTTTTTTGTCTAATGTCAGAAGGTATCATTTGGTTGAATTTCCTGGGTACTGGACCTGGATATGTAACCAGATGTCTTGTAGGGTTGTGATATCTAGCTACTAATTCATACAGATGGTTCCAATAACTGTGGAGGGGAGTGTTTTCTTTTGTCATTTAACATTTAAGCCCCCAACTAGGCATCCATTATCAATGCTGTTCAGTCGTTGTAATCCCCAGTAACTCTGTTACTATAAAGGCCATTCTAAATTTTTCCTTGCTTTTTAAGTCCTCTGTCCAATGTGTGCATCACATTCAAAATATCATCTGATTTTTACTTCTCAGATGAAATAAAGACCATTAGGCAAGCAAATCTCCAACATTTTAGTACAAGTCACAGCTCTATTTACTACCATTTTGATTCAGATCTCCTCATTTCAAAAGGATTGCTGTCCCATGCCCACTTATTTTATGATCCCACCTCCTGCTGGTGCTGCCTAAGCAGTTCATCAAGTACTCATCCTCTCTCTTAAAACTTCACTCTCTCCTTTCATCTGCTTTCCCGCCAGACCTGCTATATTGTCTTCTATGTAGAATAACTTTCTTCAAGCTGCTACTTGAAGTTCCAGAATGCAACTTTTGAACAAAGTTTCATTTTGTTCAAAAACAAGGCTGTGTTCCTTAAATATTTGCAGAAGCTCTGCCGCCTTGGACATTTGATGGAATTTAGGACTTTTCTCAACAATGGTGAGATCTGGAAAACCTCTCTTTGGAATTGCTGTCAGACTTTTGAAAAGGGCGGTATCTATGCTTTGTCTTCATTTCTTCACCTCAATTTGTCATATTTCTGAGATAATTTTTCAGTTATTACAAGTGAACTTTGTGTCACATCCAAAAATCTCTTTTCAGTATTACTTTTTGAACATGCTGAAATATTTGACACTGTTGACTGTTATTCATTCAACAAATATTTATTGAGTGCCCAGTACTGCATAAGGTACAAACTTTGGAAATATGGATATAATTCAACATTTTCTTTCCAGGAGCTCAAAGGTAACTGTGAAAGAGAAAAATAGACCATTTAAAATATAGCATATCAAATGCTTGTAATGTTTAAATCTATTTAATTTCGTGTTTTCCTTCTTGCAATTACCTAGAAGGATTGCAATTCTCTACTCAAAGTTAGGTTATTCCAGCAGTTACGTTATTGGCTATGGCCAATAAAATGTAAATGGAAGTGATGTGTCATTTCTGGCAGAAGATGTTAAAAGTTGGTGTGTGAATTGCTAAGGTTCCCTTTTCTTGTCACAGAGACAAACAGATAGTGAAGCCTTTGTCAACCTGTGACCCTGAGAGAATAACTTGGAACAGAGGGCTTGCTACCCTGATATGCTTATACTGAGGGAACAAGAAATAAATTTTTGTTTCTTTAAGTTACTAAGATTTTATGGTTTTGTTACTTCACCATAACCTAGCATATCCTAACTGATACAATGCTATATTGGAAAGGTAAATAAGACACTGTAAAGACATAACTGTATGCTTTCAAGCATTTATATCTGGACTTCCAAGCTTTCTACTAAACTTTTCTTTATTTTTTTTTTCTTTTTGAGATGAAGTTTCGCTCTTGTTACCCAGGCTGGAATGCAATGGCGTGGTCTCGGCTCACTGCAACCTCCGCCTCCTGGGTTCAAGCAATTCTCCTGCCTCAGCCTCCTGAGTAGCTGGGACTACAGGCGTGTGCCACCATGCCCAGCTAATTTTTGTATTTTTAGTAGAGATGGCATTTCACCATGTTGACCAGGATGGTCTTGATCTCTTGACCTCGTGATCCACTTGCCTTGTCCTCCCAAAGTGCTGGGATTATAGGTGTGAGCCACCATGCCCGGCCTCTACTAAACTTTTCAAACTGAATGTTCCAAAGTCACCTTAAACTCACCACATTAAAAAGAATTTCCTAAGACTGTAAAAATATTTGTTTGATAATAAGTGATATTGATTTATCTGTCTTGCATCTAATTGAAAGGTAGTAGAGGGTCTGTGAGAAAAACCTGTCCACAACCAACCACAGATATTTCTTAGTGCATTTATTACTATAATCAGAACTACTCATCAGTTTGTATTTTCTCCCTTAAAAACTTCCTGAAACTTAAAAACAATTCGAGATCCTGTAGAGACTTGGAGATAATGATATGCTCTGGTCTATTTTTCTTCCTATCTGAAAGCTTCATTGTGTTAAGACAGGAAAAGTATTATGTAATTATGTATGGGAACTTCTTGATAATCAATGATGGAATTTTCTCTTTATGTGCTAATGCTTATTCTTACAGTTTTTCCTGTAATATGCTCAGTAAAATGTAGGTTCTATTGTAACTTGCTATCTTGTTTCCTGTACATACTGAAGATAAGGTATTATCTGGATAGTAAATGTTTTACTCACTTAATAGTAGACTCTGATTTTATTATCACTCAAACATCCCATTCTTCATATATGATATCTTATTTTCTCTTTTAAATTTTTACCTTGGATCTACTTTGTAAAATGTTCAGAGCTCCTCCCTTCCTTCCTCTCTCACCTCTTTGTTTGTTTCTATCATCTATCTAATAACTTTGAATTGACTAAATTCAGAAACATCCCATTTGAATGGCATTATCAGTATTATCTTTGATTTGTCATAGATTCCTCTATTCCCATCTCTTAAGGAATTAAGCTATAACGCTTTCTATTCTGTGTATTATCTACCTATCTAATGTTGATGCAAGACTTGCAACCGTATCTTTGTATTTCCTTGAAATCTTAGCTGTAAAGATGATCAGTTGTGAAACAAAGTTCTAGGACGGAAGACCTGCTAGAATCTCATTCAGACAGAGGTTTCTAGAGCCAAAGACAGCATTGTGTCTGGCCTCTCTTCTCTTTGGCTTCTCTCTCCCTCTCGCCTTTCTTAGATTTACCCTCACTATTTGCTGCCCCATTTCAAATACCCACTGTAAAATTCTTTCCTTAAAACAATCAGGGGATACTAAAAGAGAAAGCATACAAAGATAACACTTGAAACAACAGCATATGCCAAACTTTTCATGCCATTCTCCTTGAAATATACCTTCTTTGTGATTCGCTGTTTCATGTGTAGACCATTTAACAAATGCCCAGTAATAAGGCAAAACAGAGTACCTATGAGGTATAAACATAGATGCATTGTTATATGGTATTTGTATGGTTTGTTCTCTTGATTTCTACCTCCACACAGTCCTTGGAATTCAAAGTAGTTAAATCTCAAGCTGCTTAAAACATGCATATTTGCTTACAGAGACTCATATACCTACAGAAATTAAGAGGTTTTATTCTGCATAGATTTTTTACATGCTTGATCTTTGGAAAGAAGTTGGAAGTACTTTTAGCCTACATGCAGAGAAATACTACTAACAAGATAATACACAGAATTTACTGAGTTCTGTATCTATTTGCTGTAATATAGTTACTCATGTTTTGTAGCTTGTATATTTTCATAACTTGAAAATATATTGTTCTTTGTCAACAAGCCCTACTGTTAAATGTATGATATGTTGTATACTGTGTATCCTTAAAAAATCTGTTTTTAATTATTCCTTGAGTTAAGGGCAAATGAATATTCCTTTCTTATACTCAATAGATGATTTATTTTTGTATACTCCTATTTTATACTATTTCTTATATCCTATGTTGTTATTTTCATAGGTCTGGCTGTTTTACTGGAATGCCTAACAAGTAACTATCTTAGAATATGTGTGATATAAAGTATGGATGTATAGATTCAGATGAGTCTGCAAAAGACTTGAAAACATATATCCAGAGCTTTAAAAGTATGCATGTTATTTGATCTAACAAATCAACTCATGGAAATTTCTTCTAAAATGTATTTTTTAATGAAAGTATCTCATACCCATAGGCTTTGATTATAAGTTTATAGTTGCAGCTTTTTTTGCAAGGTGATAGAGACTGTATAAAGGACCTAAAATGCATTCCAACAACGTGATACATGATATGGCAGAAAATACATCTATTGACATTGAAATGCACTTTCTATATCATTAGTAAATATAGAGGATCACAAACAAATGTATAATAGATTTCAGTTTATCCAATTTTATAATTAAACTTATATAATAAAGGGTACAAACGGTGTTGTTCAGTAGAACTTTATGCTGTAAGGATAGTGTTCTTTCTATATCTGCGTTTTCCGATATAGTAGCCATGAGTGACATGTGGGTTAGTGAGGCTAAGGAACTGAATTTCAGATTTTGCTTAAATTAAAGAACCACAACACCATATTAAAAAGCACAGATATAGAAGACTATTATACTTCAAGGACTGCATCATGACCGCTTCTGGTAATGAGTCATTGATTTAAGTTTTCCTGATGTCCTCTGTTACTGTCTGTATTTTTTAAATTAAGGTTATGATAAAAACAATAAGGAAGTCTCTATTCTGAAGACAGCATGCCTGATGGATATTCTTATACTATTAAAACCATGGTAACTAACTCATTCCTTAAGGTTTTAATAACGTATAATTTGTTATACATTATTAATTCAATATAATTGAATGAATACTATTTAATTTAAATGAATATGATTGATTCATTTTATTCTTATCAAGATTTCTGTCATATTTTGAAGATAATTAAAGTTTTATAAGGTATTTGATTGTGTCTCTTGGATTGAGTTTGTGTTTTTCAAAGATAGAAAAATATTTTTCATAATAGCAACAATGACAGCCAACGTTTATTAAGACTTACTAAGTGCTGAGCACTGCTTTACATGCAGTAGCTCTAATCCTTACTGTATCTAGTTGAAATATGTACTGATGTTTTCTTCATCTTGTAAATGAAGAAACTGAGATACAGAGAATTTTCATAGCCTGCCCAAGATTATTCAGTTAGAAAATAGGCATGGGAAGTTGGAGAATCTGGCTTTCAAACCCAGGCAATATAAAAACCTAATAATCAGCATAACTATCTTTTTCTTTCCACATTCAGCAGAGGGAATGCTAGTGAGAAGCAGATGGAGCACTGGAGTTAACAGAGTTGTGGTATGGCCAACCAAAAAAAGAAGACAATGCAAGAAAAAAGCAAGGGAGTAGAGGGGTACATGTGTGTTTGTGATTAGAATGGTTGCCCATGGAATTTATATTGGGTACGAAGGGAAATGAAGAATACTGTAATGTGGGGAGGAGGGAGATCAAAATGATTTGAGTCCTGATAGTAGAAAATGTGAGCAAGAAAGATAGGAGGTTGGAAAGTGAGATGTTTGAGATTGGGAAGGGATACACTCGTTGGCTCAGTTAATATGAGGATGTAAAGATGAGAGTGTGGCTGAGGTAGGATGGAGAGTAAGATTGGTCTAGTTAAAGGAGTGAAGGAACAGGACTGTAGAAGGGCTAATTCCGTATTGAAATCACCATGAGTTATGACAAAAGTTGTTTTGAAAAGAGTGATCATGAGACAAGATCTAAAATTTTGAAGTGGTTAGTGAATGACTGCAACAAGGAAGAGGGGATAGTGCTACCGTCTGAGGACACGGGATTGATCCGCACGTTCTATTGTTTGTTGTGATGGCAGGGTCTGGCACATAGTAAGCAATTATATCAGGACATCATGAATTAAAATTGGGCATATCTCCTGTACTTGGAGGGCTACCAATTATACAGAGACTGCAACAATAAATCAGGGAGAAGTGATTGTATTTTGTGTGAAATTTTCTGAGCCACTGACCTGGATGACAACCTGATGCTGCTTGGGCATGCATCAGGTCCAGGAGATGTGGTGGAATTCAGAGAGGCAGTGCCAAGGGCACAGCCTGTGCTTCTGTTACTTGGCATGGCACAGATGAGTGAATGGCCCCATTTTTCTGGTAAGAGGACATACACTGAATAAAGAGATTCCAGCAGCAAGAAGCTCTGGCAGGCCTGTGAATTTGAGTTAAACCAGACCTCCCACACCAGAAATTTGCTTGAGGTAGGGGGAATAGGGTGTAATAAATGCAGCTTCCTTAGCTGCTGCCTGCGTGGAGAACTTAACATCTTTTCTCCCTCATCTTGCTTCCTACCTTATCTTCGGTGGAATAAGGAACCATCTAGAAACAAAGACATCATGACATACGATGAGGCCTCATGTCCCTTCTTGTAGAACTCCATGGCTTGGAGAGAAGGAGGAGAGCTTCTAATCACATAGGAAAATAAGGTTTTAAAATGGATATTGAGTAACTCTTAATAACTTGAAAGTGACTGAAAGATTGTAGAATTGGAGTGGAATGTGATAGGAGCTGGCTATCTAATGGAAAGTGGGACTTGAACAGCAAACACATTAACAGTTGTCTGTGGAAAACTACATATGCCTCCAAATTTTTATCTACTGAATAGGTTTAGAGCGAATGAATAACTCATACCTGCTTATAATTTGGCATTGCTTGCTGAAGACTTCAGAATGTTTATACCTAAACCTTTAGTGACAGGAAGTTACAGAGACCTGGATGGTTACTGTGTTCAATAAGGTCAAGATGAAGCCACTCACTAAAAATGTGCTAGGGAATGATTATATTATAAGAATCAAAGATCCAAAGAAAACTCTTAATTTGAAATCCAAGAATCTTAAGACGAATTTCCCATCTGGGCTGTGAATCACATTTTTACCTTGGAAAATGCAAACCTCCGTCCCACCGTGTCATGCGCAGGAACAGAGATTACGCGTGATTGTGAAAAGAGGCTCTGCTAACCTAAATGGATCTAAACTCTACCTAAAATGCTTTGCAATGCCTTGGTGAACTCAGCTCATGTTGTAGGTAATTGAACATGTTCATAAGTTTATTAGATGAAGAATGGAAGGAAATTCTGTCAAAGATTTTTAGGCAGGAACCTAGTAACTTTCATCTGTTTTCTTCAATTTTACTTTCATATGTGCCAGGAAAAGTGAGGATTGTAAACTACCTCCTATTTAGACTTATTACAGACTTTTGAGTCTTGCAGGGTGGAAGAAAGTCTGTGATACCCATTATATTGTTGCAGAACCATTGCTTTCTTGCCGCTGTGTAAAGGTTTGTGGCTGGCTCAGATAAGGAAATATTAACATATCCCTTTTATGTTGGCAACAGGAACAATATGAGGTAATGATACAAAAGATGTATAAAAGAAAGCCCCACATAAGGATGAGTAAGAAATACACAAGCAGTTCTTTTCTTTCTCTTCAGGTTAGAACCATTTTCATTCTATGTTTGGAAGGAAAACTAGCTTAAATCTCCCACTCATACCTAACCTGATTTTTGAATTGCCTTCTCTCTTTATGGGAAGGGGGGAAGCGATTCAGATCTGTGGACTATGAATTTTTTTGAAACCCATGATAGTAGTATTACTTGAAGCCTGTGTGGAAGATGTAAGAGTTAATCTTAAATGTGCTTTGTGATATGTATTTATTTAGTCTTAAACTACCACCATGTATCATTGTTGGCTTGTTTGCATTGGATTTTGAGCTTACTCTCGTTATACAGAGTTATTGGACGTATTTGTATTTGAAGCAACTTAGTTACAGCAAGCCTACTGCTTATATTGTAGCTTGGTGTATAAAAATCTGATTTAGATTTTTGGAATGCTAGTATCTGGAAAATACCGTTAAAGTATTTTTCAGCCAGCTTGGCCAATATTTCAGTAATTATGCTTGTTAACTTTTATTATTTATATCTCTTGTGTCTTAGTATCCCTTGTCTTTGTATGAACTGCACATTTCTGAGAGAATCTTTCAGAAAGTTCTAAATTAAACAAGAATGTTCTAAGGAGAAAAGATAGGTGGCTATATGTTGCTATGCTTTCTAGGGAGGGGCTTTGATAGAATCTCAGTGACATTAGAATGCAGCATATTTGTTGAGCTGCTCTGAAATTACTGTTTTTACGGAAAGCAAAACCAATTCTGGTTACTTTGCATGCCTATAAAATAACCTGAGTGGTTATTTTATCAGGCTAATTGCTTTTTTAAATTAACCTTTTTATTTTCAGATAATTGTAGCTATGCAAGCTACAATTGTAAGAAGCAATGCAAATTGTCCTTTGCTGATGTCATTGTAGCATTGTGGATAAGAGTATGTGCTGATCCAGAGGGAAGCAGTTCTATTGAACCTCTTCTAACATGTCCTAATTATGATACCTTAAGGTAAGTTGTGCAGCCTTACTGAGAGTGAGTTTCTTCATCAGTGGGGTGAAAATAATTTAGATCTCCCAGAATGGTTTTAGGTGTCCTAGGGTGTAAGATGTGCCTGCCATGCACTAAGTGGTGATTAAAATAGTCTAAAGTCATGGGAAGCAGTATTGTGTTGGACGACCAGGCCTTGAGCATTGTGGATTCATAGGACAGGAGAAAACTTTAGACAGTTCTACCAAACATTTTTTTGGTTGTATTCTGAACAATTAAACTCTGTATTCATGTTTATTTACAACAAAGCCAGGCTTTATTTAACATTTTATGCATTGCATTATAGTTATTATTTCACACTTGTAATCTTTTGCTTATAATTTACAACTTCATGAGTGGTTACATCTTATATTATCAACTAGTTTTTGTCTTACACAAGAATTCAGAAGATTAAACAAAACATCGTAGCAGTGTCTAGAAATTTATAGAAGTTAGTAGTTCTCAATGCACTTTGGAATCTTCCTTCATTTCCATGCTAAGTGTGGTTGGACCTAGACCATAAATACTGCACAGGAAACTGCATGAGAATTCATGTGTCCTCTTGATTTATGGTCCAGTGCATTTATTATCTGTCACACATCCTTGGTCATATATGTCTTCCATTTTTTAAAATGAAGGATTTCCAGAAATAGTAAAACACTGGATTTGGTCCCAGAAATGTCAAATCTTATAAAAGATGTTTTACAAAGTATGTTCAATTGCATTGTCTTGTTTATTTCTCTTTCTTGAAGAGTAAATGTTCAGTATGTGTGAGGTAGGAAAGGCAGATATCACCAGTGTACACTGAAGAAATTGGAAAATTTTTTTCTCAGAGTATTGCATTGCCACTAGAACTTATAACAACTAGCTCTGCATTGAACAGTCTTCCCATTGAATCACACTTTTCCTACACAAGGCCCCTAGGAACACTATTTATTCACATCATGACAGTGAATATGGCGAACAGGTAATTCACATTGTAATTACCCAGGTTCAATTTGAGGTTTTTCTGCTGCTGCTACTATTCAGCCAAACATGTATTTGCTTGTTTATTTCACGGGCTCATTTAATTCTGAAAGCATTTAATGAGTGGCAGGCACTGTTCTAGGCACTCAGCATACAAAGATTAACAAGTATCGGGATTTTTACCTTTGACAGATGTACAATATAGAGAAGGAGAACACAGTTCTGAATTTTAAACAAATATTAACCTAAATGAAGACTAATTAGATAAGATAGTAAAATTAATTGCTTAGATCATGAATAGAGCAATTAGCATATGCTCTGGTTGGAATCATTTGCTTTCATGTAACTCCTGGAATTAACAACTTTGTTTAGTTATGCCATTTAATGGCTAACTTTGTCTACATGCTTGTATTAGTTTGCTAGGGCTGTCAAAACAAAGTACCACAGACTGAGTGGCTTAAAAAACAGAAATTCAGTTTCTCACAGTTGTAGAAGCCAGAAGTCTGCTTTCAACATGCCTCTCTCCTTAACTGGTAGAAACAGAATGAAAATGGCATTGTGATAGTGTAGTGTCAAGCTCTGGATAGCAGTCTTCTGCCTGTTTCTTCACATGCTGTTCCCCTATAAGTGCCTGTACTCTACTTTCCCCTTCTTTTTTTTTTTTTAATTTTTCAAAGAATATTTAATGATATGTGAACATTTTCACAATTTAATGCTAAATAAAAAGGGCAGAACTGAGTAGTATAACGCCAAAGTCAAAGACCACATATGTGTTTATAATGCAGGTATAAAACTCAGTAACGAATGTTACCAAAATGCTATTTGCCAAGGTGAATGCTGAATGGTGAAATTATTAATAATTTTTATAATCATAATTTCTGCTTCTGGGCAGCATGGTTGACAAAAAATTACTTGCAGAGCTTCCTCCCTCCTTTCCCACCCTACCACTCTATGAATACATAGAAAAATTTAGGCACACTCTCGATAAGCAGTGTATTGTTTTTCTTTGACTCATACAAAGTCTTAGTTGCTTAACACTTTCACTGTCATACAGAATTCTGGATTAATTATTAAGTCACAGAAATGCAAGTTAATAATTCTTCCTGGTCAAAACTGTCATCACAATGAGGCGTGCAACTGTTCTGCATGTATTTTATAAGGACATTATTCAAATAGGATTAGGGACCACCCTAACGACTTCATTTTTGGTTATCACTTTAAAGGTTATCCTACAAGAGTCACATTCTGAGGTAATGGGTTTAGGACTTCAACATATGAATTTTTGGGGCATAACTCAGCTCATAACAATGCCTTTGTAACAATGGGCTTACATTACTTAAAAAGCCCGTTAAACACCATTTGCCTGTTTTCTCCTATTAATATAGGCTCCTTGAAAGACAGGCACGAGTTAAAAAATATGAATTATTATTTATATTCTAAGTATAGACCTTAGTTAGATTTTATATATGCTGCAATTATCACAGAATTCCAGAAGTGGAGGTACTGTAATTTCTTCTGGAATTTATTCATATTTCAGGTGAAACAAGACAAAGCAATCATATTGAAGACAACTCTAGATACTGCACATTCCATTTTATCCAATCTAGTTGTTTGAGTGATGGGTGAGTTTATTGAACTAAGTAACAGAATCTTCTTAATTTATATGCAAAATGGAAGGTTATTTTCTGAGAGACTATATAGTTCTGTATAAATGTGGTTTTAGAAATTTTGTTCCCAAATTTAATAGCTCAGATTTTCTTCCTTTCCCATCCTTTTGTGAATCCTCTGTTGTTATGGCACACATAAAATTAAACAGTCATATCGTTTTTAAATCTTAGCAACGGTTTATCTTAACCTTTCTATCAACACTACCAAGCTGGAGAATCTATTTTTACTTAGCTTCTAACTCAGATTTTTTATTTTGTTGAGCATCAAATAGTCTAAGTTTCTATTGATATGTCTGATTGTTTTGAAACTGTGCAGTTTTTGTGATGTAGCCTTTTCTAAAATTGAGTCAGCTTCAACTTACTTTCTCTTCCTTGGGGGCTATAGATCAAGTACAGTTTACTATTATGGTGCTGGGAGAGACCTTTTGACTTCAGTTCAGAACTATAGAGATGAAAATTCAAGGAGAGAAATGTTTCTTTCCTGCGGTGATTTGACCTGAAATAACTGGGTTCTGATGCTACCCACAAAATAATTTCTTATAAATTGAATTTTTTTCAAAGCTATTTTTAAAATATCCATGATAAACTTAATTAAATGCATTGATAAAGAATGAATAAACATGTTATGACCAAACCATATGATTTTGCTCTGTAGCTCAAAATGAAACACATTTTTTTGGAAAGGGTAATGAAAAAATACAATATAGGGCAAAATATGTGTCTCTTTCCTTTATGTCACTTTCCTTTTTTGCAGTGTCTTACATTAATCCTTGAAGTTTTACTCTTGGTTTGAACATTATGTGGGTTGGCAGCTATGTTACAGGAGAGTGAAAGGCCCAAATGGTCAACTATTCAAGTGGATACTTGTCTTTGCATTCTCCAGTAGCGTATTAACAACATCGGACTGATCAGAAACCAGAACAGAATGAAAATGGCGTTATGATAGTGTAGTGTCACGCTCTGGATAGAAAGGAAATTGTCTTTTTAAAGTTATTGGCAAAAGTGGCAGGTTGCATTTAACATTGACACATTTGAAAACTACCTAGTTTTCTTTATTTTCATACTTAGCATAAAATGGACTAAGCTTTCTTTTGAGATGAGAGAAGGGAACTTAATTTTTAAAAAATGAATATATAAAATAGCACTTAACTCTTACAATGGTTTCTAAATTGTATAAAAGGCAAATCGTAGTTAAGAGTCAGGTGCCCACTGCCTGGGTTTAGATTAAAATTTTATCACCTATTGGATTTTGTTCTTTGGATGCATTTTACACCCATTAAACTTTAGTTTTCTTCTTGGTGTAATGGGATAATAATGTGTAAACTCGTAAGTTGTTCTTGGGATAAAATGAAATAGTGAATATAAAAGCACTTCACATAATATTGAATGCATAGAAAATGCTTTATAAATTTATCTTGCTATGATTGTTATTAAAACATTTCAAAATAGAGTTGAAGGAAGATTTCCCAGTACAGTGCTTCAAATAACCCAGATTGCCTTTTCTTCCAACAGATATGTCATTATTTGTATTTAGACAAATATTTTTAGAAAAAGAAATGAATATTTCTCTTAGGAAAGAAGTCTATCCTATTCCTTTGAGCTGAAGAATGTGGTAGACATGAATTTATAGAGCCTGGCTTATAAATTAAGTCATTCTATAGGCATAAAAGCTAACAGGAGTGGGAAATATGAAAATAAATTCATTTATGTCAGAGGATGCCAAGGGAGTAAAGCAGACATTCAATTTCCATTTCTAGCTCATTGCAGTTGGGTTCCAGGGAAAGCAGACTCCGTGAAGAGGTGAGTATGCAAGAGGTTCTTTTTGGGAACAACACGTATAGAAGGGAAGAAAGCAGGATCAGGACAAAAGAGAAGCTGAACTGTGATGTAGTCACAGAAAGCATTCAGCCAAGCCATGGGAGCTCTAGAACTGGAATAGTCCCTCAGAGACGCCCTGACATGGGCAAGAATGCAGCCTTATACCCTCATGTTGACCATTCATTGCATGCAGACTGCAAAATCTGAGAGATTCTAAGAAGGGAATATGATCTTGGACTAGGGGACTCTCTTCCCCTGAGTGAAATAGTTGGATGTATCAGCCAGTAGCTCTTCTAGAAGCTGAAAGATGAAGTCCTGTAGTTCTGAAGGGGGTCATCTGGGTGTTACAGCACAGCACTCATTACACAGCCACTCTTCTGTACATAGTTGCTTTATTTTCTGTGTATGTAAGTTATAGTAAGCATCTAATTACTCTGTTATTGTTTGTCCTTCCCCAAAGTGAAAACTCTGTGATAGCAGGGGATGTGCCTGTCTTGTGTATCTCCATTGCCTAAAATGGTGCTTGGGATATTGTTGTCATTTACTGTCAAAAGAAATAATCTAAAGTATTTGTTTAATAAAAGAATATGGCTGTGCACAGTGGCTTATGCCTGTAATCCCAGCACTCTGAGAGGCTGAGGTGGGTGGATCATGAGCTCAAGAGATCGAGACCATCCTGGTCAACATGGTGAAACCCCATCTATACTAAAAATAAAAAAAGTAGCTGGGCATGGTGGTGCGTGCCTATAATCCCAGCTACTTGGGAGGCCAAGGCAGGAGAATAACTTGAACCAGGGAGTTGGCGGTTGCAGTGAGCCAAGATTGTACCACTGCACTTCAACCTGGCAATGGAATGAGACACTGTCTCAAAAGAAAAAAAATATAGAATGTGAAGTTGTAAGTTCATTTGTTTTTGAAGTCTCAAAGATACTTACTATGGTAAGACAGACTGAGTAGTTGGAAACCTGCTCTGTATCTGGTATGATCTATTAACAGAATTACCTGGACAGTGAAATAATTGGGTTAATAGAGAAGTACCATAAATGCAGTCCACAATAAAAATAATACTATTAAAATGATTAATATGGTTTATATTGATTATTATTGTTATTATAGTTAATACTGCATTGTATATCCACCTTTTGGATAGCAATTTGTGAGAAATGTATACTAGAACCCATGATACTCATAAACAATATTACACCTGTGCTTTTTAGAGTTCCTCAAGATAAGGTTCCTTGAACCACCCATAACTGAATCACATAGGAAGCATGGAAAAGTAGAAATTTTGGGCTCAAGCACCTTACTTGGATACGGCTGAGCCACTACATTTTTAAAAATCTTCCCAGGTCACTGTCATGCACACTGAAGATTAAATTTATTGTTTATTTGATGAATCAAAACATAGATCCACAAAAGGGAACAAAGGGAAACAGAATCAGCATTTATTCATCACCTGTTTTGTATCAGAGCTGTGTTAAGGATTTATCTTCATTAAATACACTTAATCTTTGCAAACAAAAAGCCTCAAATATTACTGTTGAAAGAAAATTCTGCCCCGCTGCAGTGGCTCATGCCTGTAGTCCTAGCACTTTGGGAGGTAGAAGCAGGCAGATCACTTGAGCCCAGGAGTTTGAGACAAGCCTGAGCAACATGGCAAAACCCCTTTTTGACAAAAATAAGTAAATAAAATAAAACCTCAAAATTAGCTGGGCATGGTGGTCTGCTCCTGTAGTCCTAGCTACTCAGGAGGTTGAGGCAGGAGAATCACTTGGGCCCAGGAGATCAAGGCTGCAGTGAGCTATGATCAGGCCACTACACTCTAGCTTGGGTGACAGAGCGAGGAGACCCTGTCTCAAAAATAACAAAAACAACAATAAATCTATTTAAAGCAAAGGTCATATTATCCTTGCTTTTAAGATGAGGAGACTGAAGCTCAGAGGAATTAGTAATAATGTCAGTAGTGAGCAGAGATGAAATTCTATTCAGTGTTGACTCCAAAACAAATTTCCGTTTTACTGGACAGTGATACTTCCTGATCATGTAATTTAACACACACGCGCGCGCGCACACACGCACCCCTCATCCTTGTGCGTACAAAAATTCCACAAAGCACAGGAGACAAAAGGAAATAGTTTGTCATTAAATTTGACGGGACCGATACACAATACATGCAATTAGGTCACTGCAAAGAGGGAGCCTTATCCTTTGGGAAGACATCATGAAGGAGGGGGTTTAGTTGGATCTTAAAGAATGGGTGGCAAGTAGACAATAAAAAAGTCAAAATAGTCTTTTCAGTTGTTCATTTTTTTTAATGGATGTGGTAAAATGTAAATATGCTGGGGTTATGGCCCAGCAATCTGGAAATTAAGCATTCCAGGTAATTTTGATTTACATTCAAGTGTGAGAACCACTGTACAAGGGGCACTGAATGTAACATTGTTTTTTTGATAAATAGCAAAATATTCTAGGTCTATTATTTAATGTTCTCAGATGCAAGCTTTGAAAAATGAAAAATGACTTTAGAAAGCTTAATCAGGATGGAAATTCATTAGAAGAATATTGGCTAGCTTATACAGTCAATGAGATTACGAAGAAGTAGGCTGAAGAAAGGGGCAAGAACCGAAGATGTCAGAGGATCGGGGAACATGGCCAAGGCCAAGCCACAGGTGCAGGCAGTAGGATTCTCTCCTGCTCCTGCTACAGATGCTGCTGCCACTGGACAAGTGCTGCTACTCCCACCAGGGTAGTCCCATCAAGGGAATTAGTTGTCGCCTTGTTGTTCTGTGTGTCCCTCCAGTTCCAAAGTCCTCAGTAGGGGTCTCTGACTGGCTGAACTGAAGTCACCTGCTCAACTCTTGGTCCTGGAAATAAAGAGGAAGTATGTGTGGGCACTTTTGGCTTCCACAGTGGGAAATGCCCTGAAATGGAAATGTACAACTGTCAGAACCATTGCTGGGTTGTTTTGTTTCGTTTTGTTTAGTGAGTGGTTTCAAAGATACTAATGGTTTTAATGATGGGTCTTGAATTAGCTCTTCTATGCCAATGCTGTCAAGTAGAAATACCATGCAGTCTGTGTATATTTTAACATCTCTAGTAACTACATTTTAAAAAGTAAAAAGAGGCAAGAAAATGTTAATAATTTAACCAAATATCTAAAAATGTATCATTTATACATATAGTCAATATAAAACAATATTAATGAGATATTTGATATTCTCTTTTTTCTAAGTCTTTGAAATCAGGTGTGTATTGGTACATAACGGCACATCTCAATTTGGACTGGTCATGTTTCAAATGCTCAATAGCCACCTGAAGCTAGCGGTTACCACTGGACATAGAAGCTTTAGATTATTAGATACCTTCCATTGTGGTTTGGAATAGTCAGGAGGCTTTTGAGATTAAGGTCTCTTGGACAAGTTTTTTCCAAAAAGACTTGGGGCATGTAACTTAATTATAACCCACTGGGGACATTTCTGCAAGGATTGAGGTATTATTTTCTATATTCTTTGCTTGTTGGTGTTCTAGCAATTCATGGAAAATCACCCTGGAGAATACATAAGAATCAATACTTCAGAGCTGCTTCTGTTTTCCTTTTCTCGCTTAAAAAGCTCCAGCAATGATCTGTTGCATGTAGGTTAAAAATCTAACCTTCTGCAGAGGTCTTTTCTTGGGTAGTTGTCACATAGTTCTGTCATAAAGTATTGCAGAGATTATGGGATATGTGTGAGTTTTTAAATAAGTCGTTCAAGTAGAAGAAAAGACAATTCTAGATGCAGAAAGAAAAGTCTGGCAGTTCAGATTCATAGAGTTTATAAGTCAGTAATTAGCAGAACTTGATTGTAAGTCTATAGGAGATATTAAAACTAAAGGTAGGACTGAACTTTTAGCCTGAGTAACTGGTAAAATGGAGTTATCTTTGATAGTAATTCATTCAAACTTCATTAACAGTTTTAAGTGTTGACTGTGTACTTGGCACTTTTCTGAAAGCCAGGGATATTACCATAATTAATAGTAACAGTTCAAATTTGTTGAGGACCTATAATGTGCCTGGCATTAATATAAATTCTTTAGAAGAAATAGCCTTATTTTAAGGATTATAATACATTAACAGCTTAGGAGATGTTGAATGATAAGTAGAAGAGCTCAGAGTTTAATTTTATGCTATTTGATTCCATAGGCAGTTATGAGTTTGATGCTCCTAACCCCTGCATGTTATCGCCTCTAAAAGATATGACTACCAACTCTGATACTGATTTTTTCATGGCATTTACCTTCTGTAGTAAATAGTAACAGAGGAGGAAGAAAGGAATGCCCCTTTACCATTCAGATAGTGAATAGTATTTTTTGATTCGTTCCAAACGGTGCTTACAAAAATTAAGTGAAGATATGAAACTGATCTCTGAAGATATCAGAAGAGAATATATGGAAAAGGAGATCTGTAGATTTGTTGGTAAGTAAACTTTTTCTAAAAAAAAAAAATAAAGGACCAGAAAGCAAGTATTTTAGGAATTCTGAGCTCTATGTCTCTTTCGCTTGTCTGCTTCAACTTAGTCCTTGTAGCAAAATAAGCCATAAGCTACCTGTCATAGATGGATGTGATTGTGTCTAAAATCAACTTTATTTGCAAAGGTAGGTGGCAGGTACATTTGGCCTGTGGACTCAAATCTGTGGACCCCTGATACAGATAAAAGTATTGTTATAGTATGTTAAGAGTTTGAAGAGAGATTGGTAACGATATAATTTAATCTTATTTTTTGTAGATATTGAGAAAGCAGAAGAACAAGGAAAATAAAAAAAACTTCCTTGAAATCTTTGATGTTTCCAGAACTAGAATAAGAAACCAGGTTTTCTTGATTATTGTTCTAAGTCCCCTAACTATCATACCTCTGTTTTCAAAGACCTTGCTTGTCACCTTAATGGTGATAAAGTTATCCTATGTGGTAGGTAGGCCATGACCTGGACTGCCATTGATCTGATAATATGAGAAGAGATAGAATATAAAAGGGATACGTGTCCTGGTAATACAGCAAAGAATTCCTTTATGTGATAGTCGATAGACATTAAAGCTGATATGGCTCCTCTCTTAGCTTAATGGCATAAAGGGAAGTGAGGCTGTCACTCTGGATTTCTTATCCTCTGTATGTGGGTGCATTTAATTACTTATGTGGTAGCACATTCACATGGATGTCAGGAGTCACTAGGAAGGTGGATCCTATCATGCACTTGTATCTGTATCTCTTGTATCTCTTCTGTCCTTTTTGCATATTAGTATTATTATTATTTGGAGACAGAGTCTCTCTGTCTCCCAGGCTGGAGTGCACTGGTGTGATCCCAGTGTGACTACAACCTCCACCTCGTAGGTACAAGAATTCTCCTTCCTAGGCCTGCCAAGTAGCTGGGATTGCAGGCATGTACCACATTACCTGGCTATTTTTGTATTTTTAGTAGAGATGAGATTTCACCATGGCTGGGATTGCAGGCATGTACCACATCACCTGGCTATTTTTGTATTTTTAGTAGAGATGAGGTTTCACCATGTTAGCTAGGCTGGTCTCGAACTCCTGATCTCAGGTCATCTGCCCACCTTGGCCTCACAAAATGCTGAGATTACAGTTGTGAGCCACTATGCCCAGCCTCACATCTTATTTTTGTTTGAGTAGTAAACAAGGTGGCCATAAGTTTTAACTGGATCCAAATCTTTATTTATGTCTATTTTAGAACCCAAACCTGTTCTTTGTGGTCTATATAGCTCAAACATTTATTTCAAAGTGGCAATTTAACAGGCATGGTTATAATTAATATTTAATTTGAAATTCATCTTTCTTAGTAATAACCTTGAGATAACCAAAGATCTCAATTTGTCCCCAAACAAGTAATGTTCTATTTTCATTCATGGATAATATTTAATATATTTTACTTTCTTAAATGGAATTTTTAATTGAATCTATGAAAACGTCTGAGTTTTATGAAGCAGAGAGAGGAATGAATATGAGTGCATGACTGATGAGTTGATTTAGACAAATGTTCACAGAAAGCGGGAAATGGAAGAGAAAACAACAAATGGTACAGAGAAGGGCTCAGAGTTAGGTAGAGAAACTGAGTACAATCGGAGGATTCCAAGGAAAGAGTTTTTTAAAAAAACATAATGGATGTTGATCAGTATTAAAAGCTGGGTGCAGAAACTACCAGTAGACTTGGCATTTAAGAGGTGATTAGTGACATTTTTAAGGATTTTTCAAGATAGTGAGGCCAGAAACCAGTGTACTGATGTCTAAGGAGTAAGCACGTAAAGCGGGTGAGCATTAATTTCAGAAAATTGGGAAACTGAAATGGACTATAGAACAGTAGCAAAGATAATCATCTTTCCTTTCAAAAAAGAGGCACTTCTTTATTTCTGAGCATCAAATGGAAAAGGTTAATACAAGAGTGACATGTTAATATCTAACGTTGATTAGAGCTGTTGAGGGTTTTCAGCTCAAATTTCTATTCTGCATATGGGCTTTACTGCAAGCCTTTCATCTGTAATAGCCCTTTGATGGTAGAGACATGGCTAATTAATCTTTAAGTATTCAGCACCTAGCATAGAATATGGCACATAGTAAGTATTTGATAACTATTAGTTGAACTGAAAAGAGCAGGCCTTCCTTGTTCACAAAGAAGGTGAGTAAATGATATTAGCTATGCTAATATAAACATAAATGGTTTTCAAATATTTACTTATGCACTTGGGCAACTTCAATTTCTTTTATCGTTTTGTGGTGGCAAGCTTTTATGTTATTTAGTTACTGAACTTCAGCTAAAACTAAATTTTATAAGTTGTGACAAAACAAGCAGGGAGGAGCAGCACACAGGAGTGCATGCTTTAAAACATGCATATAAAATGCATGTATGGGTGTGAATGTGCACGTATGTGTGTGTATGTGCACACATTTATAATGTGCCTATCATCTCTATATATATTTAAACACCAGTGTTTTCTTTTAAAAAAGTGAGTTGGATATGTTTTGTTGCACATTATCTTGGTTTATTTTTGTATTTATAAATATCAAAACTAAAAATCTCGTTACATTCTGTACTGTGAAAGCAACTCTCGAAGTATTAATGGAAAAGATAAGACATATTTACAGGTATTTATGTTAAACTTATTCCCAAGTCAGCATCAATTTCCATCCACTCTACATTGTTATTTTGGTAATGTCAGTGTTTACTATAAAAATCTGACTTTACTCACCTCTTTTTTCAAAGAAAAGGACAATCTACACCTACATAGGTCTTCAATTACTAAACTGTTATGTGATTCTATGTTATCAAAAAAAGTATTTTCTCTCTCATTTATGTGTTTCTCTGAATTACTAAACTAAAAAGATCATGTGGAAATCATATTTTCACCAAAGTCTGTCAGAAAATAGAGTTGTCAAAGTATTACTTGCTTTAATAAAGTTTTATATTGTACATAGTTAAGCATGCACTGAAGTGTAAGGAAAACATTGAGATAATTACTTAAAAGAGTTCTGCAGTTCTCTTGACTATTATTCATCACCTTTCTCCTACTTTCTCTTCATGTTTCTCAACTTACTAGAAAAATATTTCAACAAAATTTTAGTAAGTGAGATGTTACTATGCTTTCAAAAATATATTACGAGCTCTAAGACGATGTATGGATGAGAAAAAATTCTAATTCTGCTCTGAAGCCACATTAACCCCATATGTAGGATTTGTCTTTTCTTTCTTCAGTCAGATTGGTGTCCAAAGGTATTTGTTGAAAAGTCAAAGGGTCCACCCTTTCTGTACTATCCGTGAGTTCAGGCCGCCTTCTAGTCATGAAAACTCTATGGGAAACAAAATAGTGATAAGCTCCAGTCATTTTTGTTCTGTCCTCTCACTTTGCAGGTAAAATTAATATGGTGCCATTCTTTTCCTGCCCTTTTGAAATTTTATGAAAAAACACAAATGTGAAAATAAAAGCAAAAAAGGAGGTAGAGAATATTGAAGCTTTTAATTATTTCTGCTGTTTAGTTTCCCTTGGTATCAGGCAAACATTTCTAAAGTCTATGTCAAGTCTATCCACTTTTCTGTGACTATTAAGCAAATTGGACTTTTGGGTGAGTTCTAATACCCTGTATACCAAACCAGTATTTTAACTGTATTTTACTTTTTTTTTTTTTTTTTTTTTTTTTTTTTGCAAAGGCGTCTCTCTCTGTTGCCCAGGCTGGAGTGCAGCGGCATGATCTCAGCTCACTGAAACCTCTGCCTCCCAGGTTCAAGCAATTCTCCTTCCTCAAGCTCCTGAGTAGCTGGGATTACAGGTGCATGCCACCATGCTGGGCTAAATTTTGTATTTTTAGTAGAGACAGGGTTTCACCATGTTGGCCAGGCTGGTCTTGAACTCCTGGCCTCAAGTGATCCACCCATCTTGGCCTCCCAAAATACTAGGATTACAGACGTGAGACACTGCACCGGGCCAAGTATCTTAACTGCATTTGTTTTGATGAAATATGGAACTATCCATTCTTATAATGAGCATAGCACATTAGAAAAAAAATCTTATGGAAAAAGTTAAGGTTTACTTCTAAATGTCGAAGTAATTCATAAAACATCATTGAAATGATTTATAAAGGGTTACTAAATCTATAATTCTTAATGACTTTCTACTCTTTGACAGCAGGTAAATGAATGGGGTTTTATGACTTTATTTGAATAATTTTATGTAAAGAAAGATACTAGAGGTATTCGCTAAGAAGGCATAAAATATTTTCTCTGCACTAACAGTAAGAGGTGTTTTATTTTTGGAAAAATAAAGCAGTCTGCACAGTGGTTTAAAGGATGTCGTTCATTACCATTATGTTTGTAATGAAACATAGAAAGCACAGGTAGCATTTTCCTAAAACACTCTGGTCCTACATATTAAAGCTTACTGTTTCAAGATTACTAACCCACATTATGTGAAAATGTGGTATAAAATACGCCTCTATCTTTAGAAGTGCTATAATATTTTTTATAATAGACATCATACATAAACAAGTTTGATTTGTTTTGGTATTTAATTTTACCAGTTATAAACATGGAAATTTGATGTGTAGTGAAATAGTTGATAATATGATGTGGAAAACAGCTGTCATATGTAACAAGAGAAAAACACATAATTTCCTCTGTAGGTCACCAGTTTAACTTTTGAAAATAATAACTTGGACTTCTTTAGCAAAAGTCACATAGAATATAAAAATAGCCTGTTGTAATTAAGATAAAAAATCAGAAAGCAAAAACTAATTTAGAGTCACTGTTGAATAAGTCAGTTCCATAAAACTATTTCTGATACAGTTGAATAGTTTTTTAGTTTGAACAAATAAAAGAATTAAGTTTTGGTATTGTACAATTTCCAATACTATTTCAGGCATTTCCCTAGAAAAACCGTTCTACTTTAAATATTTTACTTAAAGCTTAACATTCTATTATAATAGAATATGCCTTTGTTTAAATTTTATGGAATTTATTTTATTTATCTTTTCACTTCAAGTTAATAGTTTTACCAGGTAAATCTTATCCAATAATAAAACAAACTGGGATTTTCTGGAGGTTGGATTAGTTATAATCTTTTAGATTACTTAATTGAATCTAGATCAGTAATTTAGTATCTTTAATCTGCATCATCAGCACTAGTTTTTGAATAGGATTGAGTTATTTTAGTGGACTCTGAATACTGAGTTCAAATTTCCATTGAGTAGAAAGTTCAGAAAACACAAAGTATGAAAGGAAAAATATAAATTCTCCTAAAGCTATACTTTATACTAAACACCCAGACATACCTAGTGTTCTTATTTTGGAAGACAATACAAAGGTTACCACATTCTAGGTAAAAATATGTAAAAAGAGATCTTACACATGTACACATTTATAGACTACCTAATAAAGGTTCACAAATTAATATTTTTAATTTTCATTTGTAAAGACGTGTCTAATAGAAATCTGGAAAATAAAAGTATAAAAAAGTTGTTTCTTAAAGCCTTTTGGTTAATTTTCTGATGGTTTTACTTTGACACACACAAACATATATGTCAATGCTCTTCAGGCAGAGACCATCAGGAGCACACCTTAGTTGAGCAAGTTGAATTTATTACCTGTTGCAGTGAGGGAGAACACATAACATGGAAAACTGTTGTGCATTTCTCTAAGAGCGTATTCAATAGGATTGATTATAGGATTTAGGTTTTTGTTAAAAGATTTGAAGGAGAGTTTAAAGAAGTGAGGCTTTAGATTGCTATCATGAAGCAGAGATAATTCTATGATTATCTTAATAAACTACAAGGAAAAAATATTAGACCAAGTCTAATACCATAATTAATAAAGAAGCCACAGTCACTCACATGAGCAAGGATAGTGAAATGTTTCGTTATTTTTGTACACTCACAATGTTCATGAGTTGTCTGTGTTCAGACATTACAGAATGATCTTACCTTTCTTTGAAACCATGGTGATCATGGAGTGGCCTAATGTGGTGGTTAAATTGTTTATTTTCAGCAGAAGGCCAAGACCTATCTGTGAATGCCTGCCCAACTTATAACATCAGTATGGCCTAACTTATAGATAAGGGCTGCTTTTCTCCTTCTCATACATTATGATCATACTTTATATTCAATATAAAATACAACACTCTGTGAAAGCAGGAGATGTGTTCTATTTATTTCTGATCTTTCCAGTGCTTGGCTCATAGAATGCTATTTAATATTTGCTGAATTAATGATTTTTTAAACAAAAAATATGTTCTTCTTATGAAAAGTTTGATGTTGAAAAATAGGAAGAAAATAAAATGTATGAGAAATCCAAGAAGTAATATTTAAAGAAATATTGCCTAAAATTTTCTGTAATTGATATATTAATCTGTAGATTCAAGTAGTCCTTAAAACACTGACCAGAGATTACAGAGAGAAGCTCATGCATGGATACACATTATGGTAAAGCTGCTAAAAACTTAACATGAAGAAAAAATCATAAAAGTGGTCAGAGTACAATGTCCACTTCTCAACAAAAACGACAAAATCTGAAAACAGTGTTTAATGATGTCTTCCAAATCTTTACATAAAATAGAATTCTGTACCTAAGAAAATATAATTCAACTATTATGGTCAGATGATAACATTTTCAGACAAGTAAGTTGAGAGAATTCATCACCAGCACATGCACATTGAAAAAAAAATAGGAAGTTCTTCAGTCAGAAGTATGTGAAATAGTCACCAAATACATAATATAAAGCTAATAGTGAAAAATGAAAAAAAAGCAATTCACAAAAGGCAAGAAAAGAGAAAGAGTAACACAGAACAGAAAACAAATATAACTCAAGTAATTAAGATAATAGTTGCTTTAAACCCAAATATATCAGTGGATAATAATAAATCTAAGAGAACTACTACAGTAAATAAAGATTGTCATATGGATTTACAAAAGACATGCCTTAAATATCTGAATGCATAAAGTTAAAAAGCAAAAGATGTGTATAGTTTCTAGTCTAGGTAAGGTGAAATAAGTAGTTTACCCTGTTTCTTCCGCTGAATGTAGCTTAAAACATATAAAAAGTTCTGAAGAAAATGTATGGAACAAATATCTGAGGACTTTGAAAAGTAAATAGCAATAAATACATTGGAGAATAAGACCAGAGTTTATAGTACCACCTGATTGGCAGTGAGTTTGCCTATTTCTCTCTCCGGTATCCACCAGCTTCCCCCCAAGGCCACTTGAAAGCTGGGGATCTGCACCAACACAGAGGGAGAAATCATAGAGTCTAGGGTGGAGGAGTTCAAATATTGTCTCCTTTCAGTGCAGCAGTGGCAGCTATTACAAAAATGCTCTGATCAGGAAGGGTAGAGGTATTGAAATGAATGAAAATATAGAAAGTCTCAGGAAATAAATAGAATATATATGAAGAAGAACAAAATGGGAGATTTTAGGAGTGAAAAAATAAAATAATGAAATAAAATCTCTCTGGATAGGCTAAATGTTAGAATAAAGATGTCAAGAAAAATTCAGTGAAATTGAAGACGAGTCAGTCAGAATTATATAATCCAAATAACACAGAGAAAAAGATAGAAAAAAAATGAACAGAGCATTACAGACCTATGGGACCATACCAAAAAATCAATTTAATATTTATGTCATAAAATCCCAGAAGGAAAAGAGAGAGTGCAGTGAAATTTATGTGTAATGAAATAATGATGGAAAACTCCCTAAATCTGGTGCATGGCATAAACCTATGTATTGAGCATCTGGAGAAAACCTAAACAAAATAAAACCCAAGAAATACTTCTCAAACACACTCCTGAAAACTAAATGCTAAGAAAAATATTCAAAGAAGACTGAGAAAAACTTATAAGGGGTCAATGTTTTGAATTACAAAAGATTTCTGATCAGAAATCATTGAGGCCAGAATGAAATGGCACAATATTTTTTAAATGTTGTGAAGAAAAGGATTGCCAACCTAGAATTCCATGTCCAACAAAAATAATATTCAGGATTTAAGGTAAAATAAAGATATTCTCTGATGGGCCAGGTACAGTGGCTCACACCTGTAATCCCAGCCTCCGAGGCTGAGGTGGGCGGATCACAAAGTGAGGAGTTCGAGACCAGCGTGATCCACATGGTGAAACCCCATCTCTACTAAAAATACAAAAATTAGCCAGGCATGGTGGTACATGCCTGTAATCCCAGCTACTGGGGAGGCTGAGGCGGGAGAATCGCTTGAACACAGGAGGCAAAGGTTGCAGTGAGCTGAGTTCGTGCCACTGCACTGCAGCCTGGGTGACAGAGCGAGGCTGTCTTTTCAAAAAACAAGACATTCTCGGATAAAGAAAATGTATGAGAACCTGTTTCCGGCAGACCTGCTCTAAAAGAACCGATAAAAGTTCTTCAGAAGATAGGAAATGTTACCAGAAGAAAAGTTAAAACAGGAAAAAAAAAAAAAAAAAAAAAAAAAGGAAAAGTAATATAAATGCTATACATGTGGATAAATACAATAGATGACTACATTTAACAGTATATCTTTGACTATATGTCTCATAGGCTGGTTTATTTCCAGAAATGTTGCAATTATTAGTATGAATTGATGCTTGCTTTTTCACAGAATAATGGTTTTTCTCATTGTTTTCATTGTATAGCCACTTGCTGAATCAAATTCTCATCTTGGTTTTTCATATAATTTAAATTCATAATCTGTAAAATGAATTATTTATCTTTAATTCACCTTTTAATTTTGTTGCTTGTTTTGTTTCCTTATAATCCATTCTTCTCATTCTTTTTTTTTTAAGCTTCATTCTACTGGCTTTTAATACAAGCCTGTTTGTATTAAAGCCTGATTACTTTCACCTCCTAATTCATAGCCACCATGCCTTCTGCCTTTCACAATACCAAATAGTCTTTAAAATATTTTATCTCTATAGAAATAATTTTCATAAATAATTTCTTCATTGAATCTTCAGGCTAATATTCTCTGTGTGCAGTGAAAGAGCCCACTATGAGGCCATGTAGGTAAAAACCTGCTTTCTGGAAACTGATACACAAGATTTACAAATAAACCTGCTATTGTAGTTTAGGTTCTGCAATGTAATTTGCATAGTCCTTGAGTGAACTTATACCATAGACGCAGGTGTGCAGGAGCTGGGCAAAAATAATAAACATATCCTTCATAAAACAACCAGGTCTTGATAGGTCTCCTCTTAATAATGGATAGAAGTAGTGAATAGGAATATTAGCTTGATGACTAGTAAAATGTTAACAGGTTCAATTTGGTGAAGGTATCATGGGTATTTATTGTACTATCCTTCTATATTTTCTGCTGGTTAAAAACATTTTAAATTCAAGTAAAAAATCTAATAAGTGATATTTAGAAAAGCAAGACCACAAATTTTAAAACAAGTGCCTGTGCCAGGAATCCACGTATTTTTTTCAAAGTTACTATAGAAATTACCTAAACTCAAATGATGTCAGTTTTGAATCTGATAATTGCAAATTCAATTATTGTATCACTGTATTAAAGATGTGTCCTTATTAGTAGAATTTTGAATAAAAAACATTTGGGTGAATCATAGCGCTTCTTAAGAAATTCCTAGCAAATATATTGGGCAACATATTTTGGTAGTCTATAGCTGAAACAAATTTTATCCTTAGTTCTCACTGAAAGTACTTTGCACAAAGCTTATTCCTTGTACGGAAGTTCTGAATTGCATAGGCCATCGTCCATCCTGTTTTGGAGATAATATGTTTACATTTTTGTACTGTAATAATAGCATTGGTATTAATGAAAAATGTGTTGCTTTTTGAGTGTGCTTTAGATAATTTGATTTTATGAAATAATAGTAAACTTTCATTAATGTTACAGTCATATATAGCTGTTAAAGTAAATAAATTCCAAGTTTTCTTTTTGTTTTATTCATACTACTGTTTATAACAATTGTTAAGATTTCTATAATTTCACGTTAATTGCTTAGAAACTATAAAGATGTTTTTAAATTAAGTTTTAAGTAATAGATACTTCTTGTAATGTATTCTAAATTTTCATGGATAGTTCTAGCATTGCCACTTATATTGCCCAATCTGTGCAAAGCCTTTTTATCATAAAGCATAATGTGAACTAAAAAAATAATAAATGGCCAGCATTACTGATGTTTAGAATAAAGGCACTGAAGTTTTGTCATAGGAATATTTAATGAACAGTCAGTTCTTAAATCAGTTTATGGTGAATCTGGTACAGAGAACTTACGCTTCAATAAATCTTCCCTGCTGCAAACACAAAGCAACAATAAATACATAAGCACACATAAATATATACACACATATACTTGAGTTTTTAAGAGCTAAAATCCATGTGTAGCAGTGCGATAAGGTGAACGTAGCCATACACCAGAAAAGATACAGACATGCCAAGTCAAAAGTTGGGCTGATGCTGCAGGGCTTCTGACCTTTGGATCTAAATTTGGAGAGAGGTTGCCTAGATTTTGGAACCTGTGGAGTTACAGGAGCAAGGAGTGCAAAGTAAAGGCAGACACACTGCCTAAAGCAAGACTTTGATAAGGTTCCCCATTTTATTCAATAATTCATTCAACAAATATGCAAACCTTCTAATATATCCCTGACATTATTCCACACAAATCCCTGCTTGTGTGGAATGTGCATCACGGTGAAGAGGAGGTCATGAGCTAGAAGAACAAGGGTGAGATGGAAAGTGGGAAGAGAACCTCCTAAAGAGAAACTGAAGCATTTTATTCGGTGATCTGTCATATCATAGCAGAGGGGGAGCCCTGAAATATCATTATAAGACTTGAATTTCAAATAAGGATCCAGGGGATACAGAAAAGCTCAAAACATTATAAAAGAAGAAATAAAAGATGAATACATCAACCAAAACAATACAACGAGAATAAATTTCCTACCTAAATGATCCTGCAAATCTAAATCCCAAAATATTTGAATAATTTTTACCTTTAAGACAGACAGTAAAAACAAAAAACAAACCTCAATAGTCAGTACGTGAATTTACCCCAGAAAACATTGATTTATAAAAGCCTGACAAAGATTTAAAATAAACATTTAAAAAATTCTTAAATAGACAAACACAGGCTTAATTTCCCTTGAAAATTAAAAATGAAAGTGTAAAATAAAAGTAGGTAGCAATTAGATAAGAATAGTTTAAAAATGAATCAATTAGAAATTTTGAGAATAAAATACTCATTGAAATGAAAAGCTCAATAGATGAAATAAATACTAGATGTAGCTCAGTTTAAAGGAGAATTGACCAATTTGCCACACAGACAAGAAGATAAATATACAAAGAAGCCATTAAGAGATAGGACAATTTTAAGGTTTGTAACCTTTGTTGTATATTGTGATAGCTACTAATTATAAGTGACTAGTGAGCATTTGAAATGTGGCTAATCTGAATTGAGACGTGTGATAAGTGCAAAATACATACCATATTTCAAGGACTTGCTCAAAAAAAGTTAACTCAATGTTTATATTGATCACATTAAAAATAATGTGTATATATTGGATTAAAAATATTACTAAAATTAATATCACCTGTTTCTACTTTTTCATGTGACTATGTAAGAAAACATAAAATTACACATGTGGCTTGCATTAAATTTCTAGTGGACAGTGTTAAGTATAAAGAGTATTTACTCTTACGCAAGAGTTCTAGCAACTAGGAATTGGTGGAGAATAAATATTTGAAGAGCTATTAGTAAAACTTTTTGTACAATTGAAAAAAGATCTGTTGTACAATGGATGTGATTTGGTTTATGTAACATCAAAATGTTACATAATTTTTAGGATAAATAAAGTAAGTAAAGCTATACTTAGGAGCTTTATAGTGAAATTGAAGAGCCCCATTTATAAAGAGAACAATTTAAAGACTGCTAGTCTGTACCATTAGTTGACCTATGAAATACCACCACTTGAATCGATAGTAGATTCCTCTGGAGATCACAGAAAATGAAGTAATGTATTTAAATTGGTTAGCAAAAATATATGTCTATCTAAAAATACTGTACCAAACCAAGCTGTTATTCAAGAATGAGGAAAAATAAGAAAAAATGTATTTTCAAATAAACATCATCTCACCACTGTAGATCATCACTGAAAGAATTATTGAAGAATAGTCCACCATCCTTGCTGATGTACAGAGGAAGGCATGGCATATGAGAAATAATGGTGAGCCTAGAAAGTGATCAAATATGCGTAACTTTTTAAATTAACATTTTATTTCAAAATAGGTAAAGTTAGGTAAAAGTAATAACGTGGTAATGCAGGTATTCAATGTATACTTATATACTAACATCAGAAGTATAGAAATACTGAATCATTTGTGTTAAATTTATTTATAATCAGTAACGTGGATTAAGAGAAATCCCTAAAACAAATGAAATGTAACATACAGCTTTTAATGTAGAAGGGGAGAAAAAAACGAACTCTAGAAAAATATATTAATGCAGTAGGAGCATTAAGTGAGGGGGAAAGGATAGGAAAAATGGATAGTAAGCGTGAAACATGAAATAAGGAAACAAAGTGCAAATAGGATCAGTCTTAATGTATGTAAATGGATTAAGTACTCTGATTAAAAGTCAGAAATTATCAGATAAAAAGAAACCTAAATTTAAAAAGTATGTAAAAGGCTCAGGTAATGCAAAACAAATGGAAAATAAAGGAAAAGAAGATAATATGTATATATAGAGGAATGCTTATCATATATTAGGCATTTAATAAATGTCACTTAATTCAGTTTCTTTCATATTAAAATTACTAGTGTTTTTTTTTTAATTTTACACCTCAAGTGTTGAAACAGACAAAACGAAGAGAAATGTCTTAAGAAATAGCAATGTTCTCTTCTGTACAAGGTCAACATTTACAAAGCACAGGGGCAAAAGCAATAAATCACATCTATGCAGCGTCACTGAAATATAGCTCCTCTTCTTGCTCAGAGCTCAGTTCAGATACACATCAGCCTCTTCACATCTGCCAAGCAGCATGCAATCTTCCACTGGGAGTACAAAATAAGAAAACACAGCACCACCTGCTCTGTGAAATCTCCACTTCAGTTTGGGGAAGAAGTTCATGATTGGTAGATGGACCTACATAGAGATTTGTGTTAGTCTTCAGGAAACCCTTGGACTTCCCTAAATGATATATGGAAATGTGGCTAGATGCATTTTTCAGTGTGATGGGTATAACTTTAAATTCTTAATGAAATTAAGGTTGATGTTTCCTGAAATTTAGGATCACCGCTTCAGGATGGATTAGTTAATGTAGGCCCATGGAACTTAGAGGAGGACACTGATAGGCAGGCTTTCACCCATTTTAATTTTTTCTGCCTGTAATTTAATTTAGAAAATTTACATTTCTTATTTTATAAAAATTACACCAAAATATCCTTTTTACTCTTTTTGGAGATAAAGCTGTCTTTAGAGAATCCAACTTGTAAGGTTTAATGCTCCTGACTACCAGTTTTCAAATGGATTTTTATGGCCCATTCTCAATTATAATTGCAAATTAGTAAGGGTGGTAGGGTGATATTAAGAAAGGAACAGAACCCTCAGACAATCTTCTGATCTCATTTTAGTCAGTATTTTTTGCACCTTTTTCGTATTTTAAAATAATTAAAATAGATTTCAAAGTCATTTGGGTTTCACTTTCATCTCCTGTTTCTTTCTTCCTTATAAGGAGGAGTTAATGACCCCAAGCCAAAGATCTTGGACCTTGCAAATGGCCTAGGGAGTTTAAACATCAGGTAATTTCCTATTTTCTGGCACCCTGACTGCTTTTATAAACTTGCTTTCCCATCTTAAGATACACACAGACATAGGCCACACGCGGTGGCTTCCGCCTGTAATCCTAGCAGTTTGGGAGGCCGAGAAGGGCACACTGCTTGAGGCCAGGAGTTCAAATCCCACCTGGCCAACATGGTGAAACCTTGTCTCTACTAAAAATCCAAAAAATTAGCTAGGCGTGGTGGCGGGTGCCTGTAATCCCAGCTACTCAGGAGGCTGAGGCAGGAAAATCTCTTGAACCTGGGAGGGGGAGGTTGCAGTGAGTGGAGATCGTGCCATGGCACTCCAGCCTGGGTAACAAGGGTGAAACTCTGTCTCAAAAACAAACAAACAAAAACAACAGATAAATGCAGACATAAGTGAATAACAGAAAATACTTTGAAGGTACTTTGGCAATGTTCTGTATCTTGATTCTTGATGTGAGTGCTCCTTACACAGATATGTTTAGTCTGTGAAAATTATCAAGCTGTAAACTTATGGTCAATATACTCCCATAGGTAGATTTAGTCACTAAAATGTTTTAAAACAGACATGCTCACTTTTATTTTAAAACCCTAATCTATGTAGGTGTTACTTGTCATGTCTTTTGACCACTCATCTTAGACAGATGCTCCATTCTTGGCAGGTTTCTTCCTGCCTTTTAAACCTGTCCTACTTTCCCCATTCTACCTTGACCTGAATGTTTAGACGCCCCTTGTAGTGCCCCGTTCATGGAGCAGAACTGAAGGTAATAACACTTCCTCAAGGCACAGGAAATAACAGGAGATAATTAAGCCACATGCAGAAAAGGCGTAGAAAATGGGCAAGAGCCTAGTCCCCCACTCACACTCCCAACCCAGGAGTTTCTTTGACAGTGTTCCCTCTTCCCTACCTGGGATTTCAGGCCCCCAGTCTTCTTTCATGCTTGGGAAAGGAATTTTCCCCCTTACTTCTCAGATTCAAATCTTCCCCAAATTTGGCATAATCTACATAGATAAGAACTTTGATCACAATGGAGACACACTTTTTATGAGACAGGGTTACAGTAGTTGAAGTGTGCATATTCTTTGCCTTTTCCCTTGTTTAATAAATGGAAATACAGACTCCAGTGCAAATTCAGAAGCAAAATTGGACCACATGCTTTGGGAACTTCCTATAGGGAAAAGCAGAAGAGAAGGAGGGAAGGAAAACATTTGGGAATTAGAGACAGGGAAGAGGGAAGAGAGAAGAGAGCCAGTGTGTCAGGATTGCTTATAGAAAGGGAAGATGGTGCACCTGCTATGAGGTATGGCGCTTTGGGGGAAAGAGATGAATAATGACTATCCGTAGGAAATTTCCCCTATTTTATATGCGAAAGTCTTCTTTGTCACCTCTTAAGAACATTTGCAGTTAAAAACTATCAGACCTTTAGAGAAAAAAAGTGATTATTTTTGTTCCCTCATGATACCTAAAAAGAAGGCAAGATGGCTGGTGTTTTGTTTTGCTTTGAGATGGAGTCTCGCTCTGTCACCCAGGCTGGAGTACAAGTGGTGTGATCTCAGCTTACTGCAGTACCCACCTTTTGGGTTCAAGCAATTCTCCTGCCTCAGCCTCCCAAGTAGCTGAGATTACAGGCGTGCACCACCACACCTGGCTAATTTTTGTAATTTTAGTAGCGGTTTTACCGTGTTGCCAGGCTGGTCTCGAACTCCTGACCTCAAACAAGCTGCCCGCCTTGGCCTCCCAAAGTGCTGGGATTACAGGAATGAGTCACCATGCCTGGGCAATGGCCCAGTTTTAACAGATTAAATACATTAAGAGATAAGAATGTATTGTACAGCTTTCTAGAATTTGTCTATTTAGGACATAATTTTACTATATTGCTGGATAACTAATGATCAATTACAGGGCTTGTTCCACCTGTCCTTTCTCACCACTAAAATAAGTAGAAAGAAGCATTCCTCAATGTGACTGGCCAAATGTTAAAATTCTATGGCTGGAGTAGCTAAAGTTGGGAATTTATTCTTAATTCCCAACTCTAAAAATTCCTGGAACAGTTCTAATAAAAGTCAAGGTCAAAACACCTGGACTTTCTTTACTTCAGAATTTATTGTAGTAATATACATAATTACACTTTAGCACTCTGTGGTGTGCACTATACTAAGTACTTTTTATTGTCATTTAATTATCATAACAAACTTATAAAGTAGATACCATTATTATAACTTTCATTCTCATTTCACCAAAGAAACAGATGCGCAGAGAGATTAAATGACTTGCTCAAGGTCATACAGATGATAATTGTTAGAACTCAAATTGAAATCCAGACAGTTTGGCTGCTCCTCTAGGATCTCTGTTTTAATCACTATTTTTACTGTCTCCAAAAAAGACCACTTTGTCAATCTCATTCCCAGTGTAATTACTGGTAGTAGAAGGTAAAAGGGGAGGCAGTATTGAGTAGCACTTATGGTGACGGAAGGTCCTTGTGTATAGTAGCCAGTAAAATATCTCTTTTCCCAAAATACTGTATATTTCCTTTTCCAAGTGCACTTTAGAATTAGCTTGTCAAATTTTATTTAAGAATACTGTTGAGATTTTGATTGGGTTTTCTTTGAATATACAGATAATTTGGGGAGCATACTGAAATCTTAGCATGTTGAAACTACTCATAGAATAATGAAATATCTTTTCATTTTATTGTCTTCCTTAGATTAGTAAATTTTTGTATATCTTCATCTGTGTCGTGCATACTTCTGTTGTTTATACTTTTATTTGTGTTGCTACTACAAATGGACTTCCATTATATTATAAATACTATTTTTGTATATAGAACAGTGATTGAGTTGCCTGTAATTATTTGACAAACGGACCCCTTACTGAAATTATCTCATTAGTTCTAGTAGATTTTGTTTCCTAAATGTGTGTGGTGGTGTTGTACTGCTTAATACTAGTTACAAATAATGATTATTTCATCTTTTTTATTCAAACATATATACATTAATTACCAATCTTATCATGTACTGAACATTATTGATGATAATTAGTGTCCTATTGGGAACACCAAAATTATTTCACTTCCAAGTTTATTCTTGAATTTCGCTAGAAGTTTCTTACCAGGTTAAGAAGGTATCCATCTATGCCTTTTCCCCCTAGGTTATTATAATTAGTTTTAGCACAACTGTGGAATTTTATTAAATGCCACTTTAGGAGCTTTCACTATATCTTTTAATTTTTCTGCTATTAAAACTCTTAATTAGGATATCCTAATATTGGGCCATGAGCTCATTCCTAGAATAAATTGAACTCATGTTGTAGGTAGTATATATTGGTAAAAGGCAAAGGCTGGCAAATTTGGGTATTTCAGCTTTATCAAGTATTAGTTTTGTGGTTTTTAGCAATTTTCCTCACTTTTCTGAGCCTCATTAATGTCACATATGAATATGAAGAGTGTTAATTTCTTTTCATAGGTTATTGGGGGGGATAATTTACATTCCCTTAGCACATTGCCTGGCTTATTGTAAGTACATAATAAAGTTTATCTGGTATTATCTTTGTTGTTAAGAAACAGATATTCCGTAGAAATTTTGTGTTACATTAGCTTGAAAACTTTTATTTTAAAATTATCTTTAAGAATAAAGCAATATGTACTACTACTTCCATTGAAAATAAGAAATTTGGCCGGGTGCAGCAGCTCACACCTGTAATCCCAGTACTTTGAGATGCCGAGGTAGGAAGATCATCTGAGGTCGGGAGGGCCAGCCTTATCAACATGGAGAAACCCCATCTCTACTAAAAATACAAAATTAGCAGGACGTGGTGGCCCATACCTGTAATCCCAGCTATTCAGAAGGCTGAGGCAGGAGAATTGCTTGAACCTGAGAGGTGGAGGTTGTCATGAGCTGAGGTCATGCGATTGTACTCCAGCCTGGGCAAGGAGAGTGAAACTCCTTCTCTAAATAAATAAATAAATAATTAAAAAATTAATAAATTTAGCAGTCTTTAGCTAAATTCGCCATTTACGTTTCTCTTTCTTCTCCCATTTCTTCTCCCAGTTTTGTACTCTTGAGCATTTACCTAAATGTGTCAGCATTATCCAGCTAGTAGTGTTATCAGAAGTGTGTTTGTATGCATGTGTATACAGGGAATCTTCAGACCTAGAACAACTTCTTACCGCCTTTCTGCTCCATTCCCACTCTCATCTACTTACTTAGTATCATGAACTTTGTGGAACCTTATTAGTATCCGAGATAATGTAAGATGTTTTATCAATGATGAGCATATTCCTATATACCAGCAACAGGGAGTCTGTGGGCACACATTTCCTGTTCATGGGGCAGTAGAGATTGCATACTTTCTATCATCTTCATGAGTATGGTCACCTGCAGTCCTACAGATCCCAATGAGACAAAACAGAGAAATAAAAATCCATTTAAGGTGCCATAGCAATGAGAAAGAGAACAGGATAAATACAACACCTAGCCAGGGCTGTTAGCAGATGACAGTACTTAAGTAAAAAATATCCAGAACTTATGTTAAAAAAAAAAAGTGTTTTCTGAGCTTAATAATTCAGGAGAAGAGTTTAAAAAGAAAAAAGAATCACTGGATATTTAATTGAAAAGTAGAAACCTATAGAGAAATAGCATGTGGGAAAGTATATGAAACTTGGAGAATATGTTGATGCATATTTTATACAAATAATGGTATTCAGTGAGACAGATAGAACAGATGGGAGAGATAGAAAAATAATAAAGTAAAAGATCCCTGAACTGAAGAAATTACTTGGCAGATTAAAAGGGTTGGGTTAGTGAGAAATGATTGGGATAGACTGGCAAAATTCTTGATGTCTGAGGGGGAAACCTTATAAAATTCTGTACAATAAAATCAAGTTACCTAAAAAAGTAAGACTCACTGTGTTTCTTATTTATCGCACTGAGAGACGAGGCACAGTGAAATAGTATCCGGAGTTCAAAAGGAAAATTACTACAGTGTAATGTTACTATATCCAGCCAAGATATCCTTTCCCTATGCACCTGAAAAAATATAATTGAGGATATAAAGAAGTCAGAATACATCATCCATGTCCCTCTATAAAGAAAATATTTATGGGAAGACTATAAATACCAAACAACAGGCACTACATGTTAGGAAAAGATGAAGAGAAGAGTAAAATAATGGTGGGTAATGGTATGTATGATATGGTTAAAGATAAATTGCCTAGAAATATGATATATAACGGTGAACGAAACTCTAAAAACACAAAGTATATATCACTAATCAGAGTTTAGTGAAGTCTAAACAATCCCAGAAGAAAATCTATAATTTGGTAAAGGAAGGAAGTTTTCTAAAGAACTCACTTTATTGAAATTTTGAGAGGAATAGAGGTAGGAAAGAGAAGAGATTAATAATAGTGGTATAAATCATTTGTATAGGTAGGAAAAATTATTATCTTAAAAATGAATATTGAGACATAAGAGGAGTATACCTATTAAAAGAATGAAGATTCAAAGATAGAAAAACACCATAAATCTGGCTATTTAGCAAGGAAAAGAATGAAATGAATAGTAACTTGTTAACACCAGCAATCACAAGAAAAAGGAGAAAAGTAGGAAATAGCACTTGAAGTAACTAATAAAGCAAGTTGAAAGAAATAAAGTATATCAGTCGTTATATTAAATATATATAGACTGAATCCTTCCATTAACTTGTAGGGACTTGTAGAAAAAGTTTTAAAAAAGGTTATACAGCATGGTATTTATATAAATCACACTTAAAATGATAACTAAATGTTGATAGTAGTAATGTGTAATGAAAGAGATACCAGAAAATGGCAAAAAACGCAAATTAGGTGAAATTTAGAATTGAACAGCATGAAATGTAATTTCAAATAATGACAGTACAATTTGTGAAACAATTGTAAAAATTAGGAGTTTGTATGCACCAAATCATACAGCAGGATTTATTATGTTTTTCCACAAAATTTGTTTTTCGTGCTTTCACTTCAAAAAATGTTTAATTGTGTTGTTATAATCCATTTTTCTTCCAATAACAATCATAATCTAAGCAATTAACAAGTAATTATATTCAAAATGTACAAAATTTAAGTACATTCTCATAAATGTAAATTAATGAAATATTAAATATTGAAAACAATTTATAAAATAAAATGTTTTCAAAGTATTTAAATTATACTTTAAAATTGAGAGCAAAATAATATTCCTCAAAAAAGCAGACATCTTAAAATCAATTTTAAAATTATAATTTTATTCTATTAAATATTTTAATAAAACTAAAGCTTTTCTAGTGTTTAATGTGTATCTAGTTGCCACAGTAATCAGTAAACACTTTAATTCATGTTACTTCTATACAAACATACATATGTATAAATTAAAAATAGTATGAAGTTTTTAATCTAAATATTTCCTCACTATCATATGCCAAAAAATTCTGACCACCTTCAGAACTATCTGGGCATTAATTTGTGAGTACCGCCAGACCACAAATTAGAACATGAAAAAAAAACAAGGAAATAAATAATGGAAAATGCTAGGGAAATTATCCTTCATGTAAGAATTAATTGCATTCATAATGACTGAAAGGAAGAATTTCGGACCAGTTATTTTCTTTGCCTTTACTAGAATACCAATCCTACTCAAACCTTCCTTGGGTGTCAAAGCAGTGTTCATCTCTGATATCAGCTGCAGAACAACTCAGACAAACCTCAGTGACATTTAGAAAGAGTCATCTTTTGTCTGGAGAACATAGGGTAGGAGATGAATAGAATGGTCTTCCCTAAGACCTTATTGGTGTAAGTGACCAGAGAGAAGGTTGAGGATGTATAGAGCACAAGATTCCACCTGTAGCACCTATGAACTCAAAAAAAAAAAGTGTTTATGTTTTGTGAAATGCATGATCTTCCAAATCAGTGTCCAAGGCAGGGGTCACTCTCGTGTGGGTCAAAGATAGTTCTGATGATAAAATGTCTCAAAATAATAGTAAGATGTTTTATGGTAAAAACCCATGGGTCATAGCAACAGATACACTTAAAAATGTATAACTAAAATGCCATTATGCAAAAAAATTTCTCAGAAATTGAAATAGATTCAAGGTCAACCCCGTTAGGCCCAAATTAAGGAACGTTGTGTGCAGTATCCGCTTGTGCTTATTGTGGTCTTTTGACCTGCCAGCTGCCTTTGTGTTTTTTTTTTTTTTTTTTAATTTTGCCAATATTTTGTAGTACATCATCAGATTACTTTCTGGGACCACATCTTTTCACAGGAGTAGATTGTGAGTCTGTGTTCAGGGATTCACAAACTACAGCCCATAAACTATAGGGAAATCTGCGGACCGTGCCGTTGCTAGCATCTGTATGCATTTTAATGAGATATTTTTTGATTCTAACATTTGAACAACAGCATTTCTGGTGTCTAAGATGATAATTTGCCAACTTTCCCCAAAGTTTTCCAGTACTGAAATTTCTTTCTTTAAAAAAATTGTTGTGTCCCACATTTTACAATCATATAAAAACGATGTCAATGTTGTATATAATTTAATATATTAGTTAATACTTAGATTATTTAATATTAACTAATATGACATATTCTATAGATGTTCTTGTGATTTTTTTCAAATGTCACTGTCCATTCAAAGGAGTTCTTGAATTAACTAATACTTCAAATGTTCCAGTTAATATTTGACAAAATAATTGTAAAGGTCTGTACGTACAATAAAGACTTCGTGAAAAAATAGTTTTGGCATTTTTCCCCATGTGCTTCTAAAATGTATAATTTATTGTCTTGTGATATTTATATTGGGCAGCTTCATGATAGTTACAAATTTGGCTTTTGTTTTATGCTAATTTTAATATATTTTATGAAATAGAGCAATTAATAAAAGCCTGTACTGCAAACATTTTATGTAACCTCTTTAATGAGGAAAATCGTCATGGCTTTAAAAAAGCAAAGTATACTACTTTCTCAAAAAATGCATTCCAGAGAACTTAACCTATGAATATTATTGTATGACTAAAGCTACCAAATTTCCATTTTTCTTATTTCCGATGAAATTTACCTTTATTTTCATCAGGACTTCAGTTTGCTAATTGTTGTCTCTCTTCACAGTTCATCTTTGTTTTATATACAGTACTTAATTACTTCTACAGTGCTCAGCCTAGTATACTATGGTTTCTTTCTTAAAAATTTTTGGATTTCCTAGAATTATTATTTTTCTAGTCTTGTATTCCTGGTGCTCAATCTTGGGTAATTCCTTACTGCTTGATCTCTGTTTCTCTGCTTGCTGCTTCCAAAATATTGCTGAAAAATGCAGGCAGTGGGCCAATTTCTTTGACTACCAATTCACTAAGCACTAATTTATCTTGGCTCCTCTCTCAATCGGAAACACTTGTACTCAAATTTAACTTATCTCCTAGTTTATTCTCCACATCTCCGTCTCCATAATTTTCCATTTACTTCAAGCTCCTGATGTCACTTTCTTCACACTGGAGACACACTTTTCTGGTTCTTTACTGATTGATAAAGGTTATCTGATGTTCGCTCTCTTCCTGGTTTTCCTTTCCACATCAAATTTTCCCTGCATCTTCATCCATTTTCTCAATTTTGTCTTCTATATTGATAAATAATTTTATTTCATTCTACTTAAAGCTTGCTTTCCACTTGGACACTCAAAATGCAATCTTTGTCTGCTTCCATTTGCCCCTAGCTACATCAATTATTCTCCACCCTTAGCATTTCAGTATTGTAATTTCCTCAGATTCTTGCCTTGCAGTTAAAAAATACCATGAGCCAAAACACATTGAGCACTCTCCATATACTGGCACTCTAATTCACTTTTTTTTTTTTTTTTTTTAACTGATTCAAACTGACCCCCAGGCTGGAATGCAGTAGCATGACCTCAGCTCACTGCAACCTCTGTCTCCCGGGCTCATGTGATCTTCCCATTTCAGCCTCCCAGTAACTGGATTTCAGGTGCATGCCACCCTGCCTGGCTAATTTTTGTATTTTTATTAGAGATGAGGTTTCACCATGTTTCCCAGGCTGGTCTCAAACTCCTGGCCTCAAGCAATCTGCCTGCCTTGGACTCCCAAAGTGCTGGGATTACACGAGTGAGCAACCATGCCCAACCTGATTCACATTGTCTAATAGCTGAAAAGTAATGCAAATTTATTAACGTGCATGGGGGAAAGTTACAGACTGATGACCTGTAGTGTAATTACTGTCATTACCCAGTGTGGTACAGAAGCTTATCTAACCTTATTCCTGGGGGAGGAGGGGATAGGGAATGCAGAAAATTCTTTTGAGGGGGGTCAGTAAATTATTAGGGAGGATGTACCATGGATGTGGAGGCAGATATTATAAGAAGGTGAGAGGTGGAGATGCACAGCATCAAAGGTTGTTTTATCATACAGATAAAGTCCCACAGGTAATGTCTTAAAGCTGTCCTCAGAAGAATAGGTGAGAAGTCTGTCTAGAGGTGGTGATGGTTCCCAGTCTTTTTTCTTTTCCAGTGATTGCTGTTTCTTGGTTACCTGATGGAATCTCTAGGGAATGAGTTTAAGACTTGCTTTTTTTTTTTTTTTTTTTGAGACAAAATTTCACTCTTGTTGCCCAGGCTGGAGTATAATGGCACGATAGCTCACTGTAATCTTTTCTCTCTGTGTTCAAGTGATTTTCTTGCCTCAGCCTCCTGAGTAGCTGGGATTATAGGCGCACACTACCACACCCGACTAATTTTGTATTTTTAGTAGAGATGGGGTTTCTCCATGTTGGTCGGGGTGGTCTCAAACTCCTGACCTCAGGTGATCTGCCCGCGTTGGCCTCCCAAAGTGCTGGGATTACAGGCAAGGGCCACCGTGCCTGGCCAACAGTTGCATTTCTTTTGGAGAGAAGCCTTCTTGGTTAGCTAAAGTAGTTCCAAAGTGAGCCGCTTTCTGCACTTAGTGGAGGGTGGGAGACCAGACAAGGTAAAATAGATCTTGATTCTAAGGCAGGTTCTAAGGTGTCTCAGCATGTCAAAATGCCAGTCTTTGGGGTATCACTTTCTGAACCCCAACATTCCCCTGTCTAAAACTTCCTTAGAAGTTTCAAACACTAAAAGCTGAGTTGGTGACTATGTAGACAAAACATTCATTATTTAATTGATTATTAATATAACTCTTTGTGGCAAATACTATTATTTTTCCCATTAATAGATGATCAAGCTGAGTTTTAGGGAATCTTAATAAATTGCTCAAGATCACATAAATGTCAAAAATGGGACTCAAACACAGGCCAAACTTCAAAATTGACTTTAAAGCTAATGCACTTTTTATAGCTCCTGTATTGTCACATTTCTTTCCTCTTACTAGCAAACATTTTGGGGAAAAATTTCCTTTTATTTGACTGAACTGTTTTATTCTTTGTTTATTGCTTAATCAGATTAGTGCAACCAATAAATTGAAATATTTCTATCTGTGGTGATTAAAGAAATACCGACTTTGTTCTTAATTGCCCGCTGCACAGATAAACCCACTTCACTGAGACAACGTTATTGTGGTAAAGTGTTTAATTAACACAAGACCAGCCAAGATGTAGGAGAGGAGTTTATTATTACTCAAATCAGCCTCCCTGAGAACTCAGAGGCTAGGGTTTTTATGGATAATTTGGTTGGCAAGTGATAGAGAAATGTGTGCTGCTGATTGCCTTGGGATGAAATCAGAGGAGTATGGAAAAGTATCCTCTTGAACTGAGTCCACTTCTGGGTGAGGGGGCCACAGGATAAATTGAGTCATGAGTCACAGATCCAGGTGGGGTCAGTGAGTTGCCAGAATGTGAAAGTCTGAAAAACATCTCAGAAGATCAACCTTAGGTTTGACAATAGTAATGTTATCTGTAGGAGTAATTGGGAAGTCACACATCTTGTGACCTCTGGCAGTAAGGGATTATAGGAACTATGCCTACTTTTTAGCAGAATCCAGCCCCCTCCTATAATACTAATCTTGTGGCCTTTCATTAGTAAAGGCAGATTCAGTCCCTGAACAAGGAAGGAATCAGTTTTAGGGAGAGGCTATTATCGTCCTTGCTTTAAAGTTAAACTATAAACTAAATTCCTCCCATTGGTCAGCTTGGCTTTTACCCTGGAGTGACTGAGAATAGCCAGCCTGCAGGCTCGTAGCAAGACGGAGTCAGCCATGCTTGACCTGTCTTAGCTCAAATGTCTATTGTGATTAACACTATTGTCAGTGAGATAACTCCTTCCATTTTGAATTTCTGTCTTCATGTAATAATTTATATCTGGAAATAGTAAAGCCTTTAAGAATAAATACTATTTATTCTTCTACAGAAGTTCTGCTTCCTTTTTCTCCTCTTTTTTGTCTCTGGTTGTACCCCTGATTTCATCTTCTCCGTTTGCGAATATTACTTATGACAGTAACCTGGGTTGTTGCCTCATTCAATTCAGACTTTGTAGTATTGTAGGATTCAGTTCATCGTATAATACTACAAAGGAAAACACAGTTTTGACATAAAATTTAATGACTCATATAACATCAAAAATGTCATAAAATTAAACACTGAAGCAAATATATTTAAATAATAGAAATAAAATCCTTAATATAAAATTATACTTAGAAATCTATCAGAAAAAGTTAATTAAAAATGAGTGGACAAAATTATATGTTAATAGAAAAATGGGAAGTAAAATTATAAAAAAGTTGTTGAACCTTATCAATCGTACAGTTCTACAAATGAAAACAGCATATATAATTTTCACTTGCAAATTTTGAGGGCGTTAAAGGAAATATTCCTAGTGATAAGAAAGAGAACTGATAAAAGTTTAAATTTACTTCTTCTCCTAAGAAAGCAATTAAAGGATAAATACAAAAATCTTTTAAGATGTTATTTTATTTGTCATAATAATTCTAATTCTAGGAATTTACCTTAAGCAGCTAACCAGCAATGCAACTATAGGGTTAACTGCAGTAATATTTAAAATAGTGAAAATCTGGAAATAGCATAAATGTTCTAAAATTGATAGTGGGATAGATATATTATAGTAGATATACAAATAAGCATTAAATTATGTTCTCAGATATTTTAGGTAGTAATGATGAGAGTTATGTAAAAGTTACATGTTTTGTGCTAGGCCCTTTTATGTAACAGCTCGTATCATTCTCATAGCCATCTTGAAAAATAATTTTACCCATATTAAAATGGACTTCAGGGAAGTTAAATTCCTTGCTTTGTTCACAGTAGTAATTGTGACGTCTGGAAGTAGATCCAGGAAATGGTCTCTGGAATCTCCTTTTAACCTTTATACTATAATGTCACCAAACTGGTCAATGATCACAACCCGGTATTGTAATACACTTAATGCAGTATAAGATCCAGTCCAGCAGAAGTATTTATTGGAGGACTTATTTCTGCTTGGATCAGTCCTCATCCCAATGTAAACAACTCTAATCTCTCAGGTGACCTATTGTTTGATCCATTGAGCAGGATGCCAAGCCTCCATGGCTTTATTGGGAATTAGCATGTTTTCTCCTACTTATTATATTTTGGATCTTATAATGTCTCTTTCCACTGAGCACACAAAATTCCACCCTGCTGGCCATTGTTTTATCTTGAATATCAAGGTAAAGGAACTTGAATGTAAAAATACTTACTTTTGAAAGCCTATACTATAGTAGACTGACCATTTACAAGGAAGAGAGAGAGATACTACTCTTTTCAAAAGAGCAATAACCCTTGAGATTTACCAAAAACAGGACATAATTCAAAAGTGAGTTTGGTCAGCTTAATTGTTGACTGTCACTATTGGCCATTTTACGATTTTTAAAAAGCTAGCTAAATGCATTTTAGTTTTGTTCTAGACCCGGCCATGATTTATCTTGGAGCCTTTTACATTTAAACTTTTCTTATATATTTAAACAGTTGAATAGAATATATTTTTGACCTTATATTAATACTCTCTATATGGTCAAATCAAAAATAGTTTGATATCATTATTTTTACCCTTAGAAGTGAGAAACTGGGACAAGGTCATGCCCTCTTAAATCCAAGTAACGTTTTATTTATACTTACCCTCTTTCTTAGAATCCTTTATTATAGGAAAGATTACCACATGAATAATTAAAATTTTAAATGTACAGGGCAGAGGTAAGTAAATAATTACAAGCAAAGTCTCATTTTTATTTAAAGCAAAAGCAGCTACAAAGGAGAATTGAAGATGGTGCTGCCTTTCTTAGAAGGGACAAATATCTTCTTCCTTTTCATATTTTAGTGTACTTTTTCAAAATGAAATGGTGAATAGCCTGGAGAGTAACACAGGGGCTGCTTTTCCTTTTTTGTTTTAAATCCATTAGTGGAATATCTTGGCACCCTTCGAGCTACACAGTGTGGTTTTCTGGCTTATTATTTCCTTTCTGGCAGTATTTTCATACAAGCACAGAAAATGGAAAAATTAGCTTTACAGCCTCTTATTTTATTGCAGAAGCAATGTAGAGATTCATCAATTTGCAGTTAGAAAAAAAACTCCTAATAAGCAAACTTTTGAAATTTATTAATTTGCAATATGCAGAAGGATTTTGGCTGTATTTGTTTGTTCTGTTGCTGAGAGAAAATTCGAAACTTACATGAAAAATGAATCAGATCCAAATTCACATTCTGAATGATAATGTTTGTGTAAGTCACTGCTTAAAATCTGCACTTTGATTCTCCAATATTACCTCACTTGGCTACTGCTTTATTTTCTCAGAATACACTGAGTCTGGCATGAATTCCCCTTTTAGTAAATTTTGCTATCCATAAACTCTAATCTAACTCTTTTTCACGGTGCCTCTGCTGTGGCTCCTCACCAGTGTTTCTACCCTTTCTGACCAGTGGCCATGTGTTATGTCTTCAGGAAACTGGCTACCTTTTCCATAACTAAGTTTCCTTTTTCATTCCCTGGGAATCACTTAATGGAATTCAAGGCAGTGCTTCCCTGTCTTTCTCTTTCACTCTTTCAAAAAAAAAGGCAAGTCTTAACTGTTCTTATAATATTTGTGTTACCAAAATGTGGTTTTCTTTAAATAATAATTAAGCTGGGATGGTAAATTGGGCTGTTAGTGTTTTGAAATTTATATAAAGAAATTATGGAATTTACACAAGGAAAAGGAAATTATTTTTTAATTATATAAAATTCCACTCAGAGAGATAAGTAATTACCTAAAATGAAGAATTAAATGCAACTTGGAGTAAACTGTTTTCTAACATAATTGTTTCAGCATTTTTGGCACCTGAAAGTAGATTTTCTTTGGTTTAAATAATGTATAGTCTTTTGGAAGTTGCACTCACTCTAGTTCACCAGAGTCCTGTAATTAACCATGTCAGTGATTTAAACTATTCTACCTCCTGCTCTAGTCTCTTGACCTGAAAGTAAATGGAGCTTTCTAGAGACCTAAAATATAATAGGGAATTTGATTATGTATGTTTTAAAAATCTGATTCAACTAATTCAAAAATTAAGGGTAATTTTAACTTTAAAGAGCTTCATTTATGTTTTATGAATTTCTCCTTAGAAATATATTCTGAATTTGATGATCTTACTAATCTTCCCTGCAGATATGTAGTGTTTCTTCTTTGTTGCTTCATATGTGTCTTATGTGATTTGCCTTAAAATTTGCCTATTTAAGCTTACCCTAAGACATGTTTTTTAAGAAACCAGAGACAGTAAATTCTAGGTATGCTAAGAGTGTGACTATTTTAAACAAACAAACAAGTAAATAAACATCTTCTTGCCACTAGGTCAACACACAGGCATATCCCTATTCTATGAGAAGCCGAGTAGTCCACCATAGTCCATTTGTGTTATGATTTTCCCCAAATACCATATGTGTTACATGGATGTGGTTGGAGAAATGGCATGTGTACGTGTGTGCGCACACACAGTACCTATTCTCCAAATAACCATGTTTTTTCTTATACCTTAAATTCTTATATCCACATGGATGACTTTCAACCGCTGCTATCATGAAACTTTGTGACATATACATCTCTAGTCCAGTGGCTCTCTTAAACTTCAATTCTGTGATTTAAAAACTCATCACTTACACTGTTTAGTTTGGAGTCTTCATTGTGGTATTCCAGGATTTATCCATTATAACTCTTATCTATCATTGTGGACTTACCTTCATTCCTAGCTTTTTTGTTCTGCCTGTTTCAATTAAACTGACTTTTTCTCAAACACTTCCCACCTCCCCACCCCACTAGGGCTTTTCTCAGGCAGTTTCTTTGGGACTGCACTTACTGTCTGGTCCCCTTTTTTAGGATTCAACTCTTTTTAGGGCTCAGGAAACTTGCATCTATTCCTATAGTTTAACCCTAGTTTTCAGAGGAATGAAAAAGGTTGTTTCTTTATGTGACTTTCAAATTAAATCCCCTCTCCAGAGACACCAATGGGATATTACCTTCTTGAAACTCTAATGGATGCGTAGGCACAACATCTGAGAACACTTCAGGCAGCCTTGTATTTTATTTCCGGAACTGCGTTTCATGTTTTTCCCACATCAAAGTGCAGATATCTTGAGTACAGGGGTAGTTCTTCTGGAATATAATATCTAACATTTAGCTCATTATATCTAAACTTCTCCTTTGTGTCTACAAATCTAGTAGACCTAGCCTAGAAAGCTGAGTTCATTCCTCTTTTACTCCATAACCAGCTAATTAGCAAATCTTATCTCTCCAACTCTATGACAGTTCTCATGCTAATTCACCTTACATTACTGCCATATCAGAATAAGAAACATACCAAGTATTTCTCTCTGATTCAAATCCTATTGCCTCACCTAGCTGCTAGAGCAGCTTCTTCCTGGTCAGCCTTAGCATGATTGCCCTCCTCCTTCTCCTTTTGCATAAACGACCACTTTTTCCTTTCTTGATTATGAGGGTTGTTATTTAATGGAGCCATAGTTCTTTCACCATTATTGTAGAAATACTGGTAGATGGATAAAATAGGAGATAAGAAAATAGACCAGCTCAGTAAATAAGAATAGCAATTTAATATAACATTCTTCTGGAAGAACACAAATGGAGTATGCTTCAGGGTCTGAAATCTGATAGCAGGCACCAAAAAAAAAAAAAAAAAAAAAATTTTTTAACCACAAGAGAAATGTTTACCCTACTTTAAATCCATAGAGAAGAGTCTTAGAAGCTTCCCTTGTCAGGAAAATTAGATTAGTCGTCTTCATGACACCCCTGTCAAATTCATCCTCATGAAAATTGCATTCTAAGGTCGTCAGGGGCAACTTATCCTCATTACCACCCCCATCACCATGCAAGCCCAACACCTCAAGAAGAAGGAAATATGAAAGAGAATTCTGACTTTTGTGGTTTTCTTGCCCTTCTACAAGGAAACAAGCTATAGACATTTCTCAAATTTTGGTATGGAGCATTTGACCTCCAAAGAGAAACAGCTAAAAGGAGGAATAGGAGAATCTTCCTTCAGTTCAACAGAATTATAATAAACAGATGAGTGCTAACCTAGGAAGGTAGTGCTACACAGAATATTTAGGAACTATTTAACAATTTCCCTCTAATTTAAGACCAAACCAAAGAATTGTAACAACGCATAGGTGAACAGTAACAAAATTTAAGACAACATAACCGCCCTGTTGATTAATGTAGTAATCATTGGTTGTTCACGGGTATTTTTAGTTCTCTACTTTTTCTGGGCCCATGCTAATGTACTTCCTAGGCTCCTTGAAGTTAGTTGTGGCCATGCGGCTTGCTTAGGCCAATGAGAGATAAGCACCAGTGACAAACATTATTTCTGGGCACAAGTTCTTAAGAGTTTGGTGGTCATTCACCATACTGTCTTTCCTATGCTATGACAAATAATGATGCTCTGGGAGGTAGAGGCTCCGTCAGCCTGAGACACAGGGAAGATGACATGAAGCAGAGCCCAATGCTGACTATAATGTGAACATGTGTAGGAGCAAGAAGTCAACTCCTGTTGCTTTAAGTCACTGAGATTTTGAGGTTGTTTGTCACTGCAAAGTACCCAGATTGATGTATTTGGTAATCCCAAGAACTATTAAGTCTAATATTCATGCACGGATGAGTGAATTCAAACAAAGAATTAGGAAAAAAAGAAAAAAACAACTAGAACCTAGGAAAAATAATATGAAACAACAACAAAAGAGTAGCATACTGCAACAGTAGCAGATAAATGATAACATAGATTAGGAGAAATACAATTAGATACACATTTGGAAAGCATCTGCTTTCATTCTCAATAAAATCTAATAAGCTAGTAATTCATGAATAAACAGATTACAAAAAAAAAAAAGAAAAAAGATTAAAGGAAGCTGCCTAAGATTAAAGCTAAGATTAAAAGAGAACTGGATGAGATAAGTAAAAATATTTAGAGATTAAAAATGCAAAAGTGAAATTGAAATCTTTATTGGAGATAATAAAAAGCAAAATTGACACTATAGAAAAATAGAAAAAATACTGTACTAAGCACTTAATGCTTTCATCATAAGAAATAAGTAAAATGAATTAATGATTTTATTAAAACAAAGTACACTATTTGACAACTGCTGAAGGAGACATTAATTGAAATACAAGGAAGCAAGTAATGGCACTGATAAAGAAAATACCTGGCTACTCACAAAACGAAAAATAGTTCTTACATGCCTGATTATGTAAAGAGAGAAGATAGGAAATATTCAGTATCAGCAACAAAAATATTTTAACCATAAATATGACCCTTTTTAAGAAAAGAAAATACTAGATGTAGTTGGTCACCTCATTATATGGTAATCATTTTCCAAGAAAAGATAAATTACCAAAATTGGTGCTAGAAAAAGTGGGAAGCATGATTATATTACTAACCATGGAAGACATTAAAAATATATCAAATTACTTCCAACAAGGGTCCTGTCCTCAGACAGATTTGAAGGTTATTTGTTTAAAATGTCTAGCAGATAAAGGGAAAAGTGTCCAATATACTTTACAATTTTTTCACAGCATTGAAATTAATAGCAAAAAATAAAATTTGCATGTCAATGTCAGCTAAAATACATAGATTCAAAAATTTTAAAGCAGTATGAATTCAATAACATATAAATCAAGAACAGCAAGATTTTGATTTTAACATATCTATTAAATCATAAAGTATAATATTCTAGATGTTCAAAACACATATCTGATTGTAACATCATACCTAATTAGAAAATGCATAAGAGGGATATTCTTTAGAGAAAACAAGAAAAAACCTGCTGTTTATTAAAAATTATACCTGAAGATCTGTGAAATAGATCTAAGCCAGATTTTTGTTAAAAATTATACTTGAAGCTTTATGCAATTAAAAGGAAAGAAAGGCTGGGCGTGGCAGCTCACGCCTGTAATACCAGCACGTTGGGAGGCCAATTCCTTACCCAATTACCAGAGGTCAGGAATTCAAGACCAGCCTGGCCAACATCGGGAAACCCTGTCTCTACTAACAATACAAAAATTAGCTGGGTATAGTGGCACGTGCCTGTAATCCCAACTACTTGGGAGGCTGAGGCGGGAGAATCGCTTGAACCTGGGAGGCAGAGGTTGCAGTGAGGTGAGATTGTGCCGTTGCACTCTACCTGGGAAATAAGAGCAAAACTCCATCTTAAAAAAGAAACAAAAATAAATGACAAAAACAGGATGAGGAAATAAAATTATTATCGATTAAGGTCATATGATTTTTTACATTAAATGTAGATCATAAACTTAAATATACAAAGACAAATCAATGGTTTGATTTTAATTACAACAATATGGTTTAGTGGGTAAACTGATAGAACTCTCCTGGCACAGAAAAGCAAAAGAAAAAGCTGTAGCGCATTAAATAAGCCAACACGAAGCTACAAATGGGGAAAATCATGTCAAAAGTACCAGCATCTCAACTCTTTGTTAATAACGTTTTATTAATAATTCTATAGGGAAATACTTATATTGTATGTTTTCTTTGTCAAACATATGAAGTCTTTTAGCTTTTTGAACATATCTAAAAGTTTGTTTTCCACTTATTAAAAATTGTTTATCAATAAAAGCTGTAGTATAGAATATGTTTTAAAAATCGTTTAAAATACATAGACAAGCTGATAAAAAGTAAAAGAAATCCTCATAAACTGAAAAGAAAAGAGGCAAGAGAAGTGAAAGAGTTGTAAAGCAAACACCTCTGCTTGGCACAGAAGCAGGTTTCTGATGGCTAGAACTTTTCTTTGCAAAGGCCATACATTTATTAGAAGGGAGTAGTGGCAGAAGACAAAACCCAGCATATGTGCAAGGTGGGAAATCCCATTGACAATGGGATAAATTATTTTACTGAAATAAGGCAGACTACCAAATAAGCCACTCTACTACTAAAATGCAATACATGCAGCTGCAAGAGAGGCTGGACGTTTTGTCCTCATTCTAAGCAACATGTGCAGCCAACAGTCTTATTGAACAATGGAATGGAGATTGGATGGAAAATGGCAGTTTCTTGATGATCATCAAAGAATTAGTATGCCCCAATTATGTTCAGAAAGCGGTTAACATTAACAAGAGAGATGAACTATCTTTCAAATTTTGAAATCAGAAAATTAAAATTTTACACATTTTTATGATTAAAACTTTATGAAACTGAGAATAGATGAAAACTCCCTGTCATAGTTACTAAAAGACATTTTATATTTTTTTAGCTAGAGGAATAAAACAAAAATTTTAAAATAAATACAAATCTTAGGTAATTAAGAATAAATTTAATGAAAGACATGTGATGCCTTTTAAAGAAATATTAAAACTAATTGGAACAGTACTAGAAAGTGTATAAATAGAGATAAAGCCATGTGCAAAAATACAATGTCTAAAATGGTGGGGATCTTAATTATCTCTAAATTACCTAAAAGTTCAGTGGAATATCATTAAAGGCCCAAAAAAGCTGTTCCTTCTGAATTGAAGATTTTATTCTTAATTTTAATAGCACAAAAGATAAAAGAATAGCCAAAATAGTTTGCAAATATAGAATAAGTGTTATCATAATACTATACCATTTACACTGAGGACAGACCAAAGCATAAATATAAACTATACATATCATAGTGTGAAATAACAGATCAGTGAGTAGGAATAGGACATTCACGAAGAGGAAAATAAATTTCATATACAAATATAATTTTAAATGTACATATATAATTTCACTGTTGATAGAAAAACAAAACCACAATGAGAAATCAACTCATACACAGAAGTTGGAAACAAATTTCTGTGGAAATACTAAGTGTTGGTGAAGACCTGGATTCCAAGCACACCTTCTGGAAGGCTGGTGGTTAACAAAAATTTATTTTAAAAGTTTAGAGATAAATTCGTCAGAATAAGACAGTAAGGTTGAAAATCTGCATCCTGCATTCTGGTAGTATGAATCCAGCTGTACAATTTAGGAAAATTCTCATGCTGTGTGCATAAGGAGACAAGAAGAGGAAATTTCATATAAGCATAGTTTGCAAAGCATAAACATGGAAACAATATAAATGTCAGTAAATAGGAAAATGAAAAAAAATGAAACGTGCACTCTGGAATAAAAAGGATATACATACAGTGAAACAATTTGAAGAAGAAATACATGCATCAGTATAGACAAGAATTTCAGACCACAATATACTGCAAAGAAAAACAGAATACATGTAGTATGATACTCTCTACATAATTTTAAAAATCAACAGGACAATAGTATATATTGCTGCATAACATGTATTTCTGTATAATGCCAAGTTCACATGAAGTCGCTTGAAATGATAAACCATAAATTCATAATGGCTTCCTTCAGACACAAGGGTAAGAGATGTGTCAGGGTAGAGGATTTGGCTATATTTTTAGTATTTTACCACTTAAGCCTCTTGGTAAGTACCTAGACATTTTTCTTTACCATTTTTGTATATCTGAATGTTTTTACATGAAAAACATTTCTTTTTTTGGATATTTAAAAATATTTAATTGACAAATATATTATGTATAACACATTTTGAAATATGTATACATTAGAGAATGACTAAATCCAATTAATTAACATATGCATTGGTGTACATATCATTTTTTTGTGGTGAGAAGACTTAAAATTCATCACCTAGCAATTTTTAAGAATACAATACATTATTATTAACGATAGTCACCATGTTGTTAAATAGACTTACTTCTCTTATGTAACTGAAATCTTACATTATTTGACCAACATCTTCCAAACCTTTGGCTCCATTCCAAACCCCTATCCTGTAACCACCATTCTCCTCTTTGTTTCTACAAGTCCAACTTCTTAAGACTCCATATATAAGTGAGGTCATGCAGTGTTTGTCTTTCAGGGCCCAGCTTATGTCACTTAACATAATGACCTCCAGATTCATCTGTTTCCTCAAATGACAGGATTTTCTTGTTCTTTAGGGCTACATAATATTATGTATATATAGACCACATTTCCTTTATTATGTTGAACGGCACTTAAGTTCTTTCTGTATCTTGGCTATTGTGAGTATATCTGTAAAGAAGATGGTAATATAGATGTCTCTTTGACATACTGATTTTAGTTCCTTTGTATATATACCCAGTAGTAGTATTGCAGGATCATATGGGATTTCTATTTAATTTTTTGAGGAAACTCCATACTGTTTTTCATGATGGCTATAGTAATTTACATTCCCATCAAAAGTGCACAAGGTTTCTCTTTTTTCCCATATTCTTACCAACACTTTGTCCTTTGTCTTTTTGATAACAGCTATTCTAACAGGTGTGAAAGGATAACTCATTGTGGTTCTAATTTTCATCTCCCTAGTGATTAGTGACATTGAACATTTTTAATGTACCTGTTGGTCATTTGTATGCCTGCCTTTGAGGGATGTCTATTTTTATCCTTTGCCCATTTTTAAATTGGGTTACTTGTTTACTTGCTATTGAATTGTTTGAGTTTCTTATATATGTTGGATGTTAACTTATTTTCAGATGAATAGTTTGCAGATTATTCTGTAGTTGTCTATGGGTTGTCTCTTTACTCTGTTGATTGTTTCATTTGCTGCACAGAAGCTTTTAATTTGATATAATCTCGTTTGCCTGTTTTTGTTGTCTGTGCTTTTGGGTTATATAAAAAAAAATAATAATAAATCATTGCCCAGACCAATGTCAGGAAGTTTTTCCCATTTTCTTCTAGTAGTTTTATAGTCTCTGGCTTTACACTTAAGTCTTTAATCTATTTTGAGTTGGTTTTTAATATATGGCCTAATTTCATTCTTCTGCATGCAAAAATTCAGTTTTCTCAACAACATTTATTAATGAGACTGTTCTTTCCCAATTGTACATTCTTGGTGCATTTTGTCAAAAATCAATTGGCCTTAAATGCATGAATTTCTGTGCTCTCTATTCTGTTCTATTGGTCTATGTACTGGTTTTTATGCCGATACTATGCTGTTTTGATTACTACAGTTTTGTAGTATATTATAAAGTCATGTCATGTGATACTTCTAGGTTCGTTCTTTGTGCTCAAGATTGCATTGGTTCTTCGGGGTCTTTTGTGGCCCCATGTGAATTTTAGAATTTTTTTTTTATTTCTGTGAGAAATGCCATTGAAATTTTGATAGGTGTTGCATTAAATGTGTAGATTACTTTGAGTATATGAATATTTTAACAACATTTTTTCTAATCTATGGACACAGGTTATTGTTCCATTTATTTGTGTTCTTTAATGTCTCTTATCAACATTTTATATTTTTCAGTATATAGGTCTTTTACTTCTTTGGTTAAATTTATTCCTAAGAATTTTATTATTTTTATAACTATTTTAAATGAGATTGTTTTCTTTTTCTTTTTCAGAGTTTATTATTACTGAATAGACATGCTACTGATTTTGTATGTTGATTTTCTATCCTGAAACTTTACTGAATTCATTTATTATTTCTAACAGTTTTTTAGTGAAGTCTTCAGAGTTTTCTGTTTGTAAGATCATGTTGTTTGCAAACGAACTTAAATTCTCACTATCCAATCTGGATGTTCATTGGTATTCTTATAGGACGTTTTACTTGTGTTGTTTTTTTTTTCCTCAAATTATGATTCGTTTTACAGTTACTTCTACATATTCATCTACTCTCCCCCAATGAAAGATTCTATAATCTTTCATTGGGTAGGAAAAATGCAAGTTCCTCAGGACCTAGAGTAAAGTTACAAAAATAAGCTAAAGTGTTTTATATAAGAGTGGATTTCTTTAATTTTGCTTGTTCTTTTTTGTTCTATCAGTATACCTATATTACAATAGCTTTAATCATTATATAACTTATAATCTTAAAAGAACTGATAGTCATTTCCATGGCAGACCTGTGTAGATATTGGTCATCTTGTTGGTTACTAAAGTCACCAGCAGCCTCTTTAGTTTCTGCAGATACAGTGAACCCTGAAAGCAACTTGAGAAGAAATGACAGTTTATTATTGATATTCTCGTCCTGACACAAGCTCACAAAATTTGAATTGTATTAAAAACTACTCTATAATATATTTTAATCATAAAAGGGCCTTGATTCAGCCTGGATCCTCTCTGCCAAATCATTTCTTAGAATTAATTGGAATCAAATAATGTTGCAGTTCTTTTTTAAGAACTGCATAATATAATGCAGTTATCATTATATGAATTTGATGAGAAAGTAAAAGAGCACAAGTCCATGGCTAAGTATATTCGAGAAACTTTGCATTAAATAAAGATAAACAATTTATTTATTGATTCTCAGAGTTGTTTTAAAAATCATTTTGATGCTATGAAAATGTAATCTCCACAATGGAAATTAGATCATTTAATTTTTTTTTTTTGGCTTTTGTTGTTTTCTATTTATTTTTAATTTTAGGCATACCCATTTAAAATCAAAATATTTTCCACAGAATTTAGCTTGAGAAATACTGATGTAACATGCTAAAAGGAGAGGGAGCTGTGGATGGTCACACATACTTTTTTCTCCTCATTCCTCCCTTGTTGTTTAAGTCTCAGTCAACATTCCATCCCCAATCTGTTTAAATGGAACATTGTACAGTAACTTTTAAGTCACCTAATCATATGACCTTTCCTGAGTCTTTATTCTCTTTGACCACTGTGTGTCTTTTTAAATTCTTCACCTTTAAAAAATTTATCTTTAATACCTTACATTTTCTTTAACTTCGTTTGATTTTGTTTCTTAAAGCATGAGGATTATAGGCCTGTTTTAATAAATTAAGCAATGGAGACACAGGAGAAGTTCTGAAACATACTCTTCTGTACCTTTCATCATTATATCCCCCCAAACTGATCAATGTTCATGAGTCAATAACTATCACTACTTAATTTTCTCTATGCCCAAACAAAACTATAGAAACATATTTATAGATGCACAGATTATTTTTAAATTTAATATCTGTAAATATTGGATAAAAATATGTATTGTATATTTAAACATACTTTTAAAATGTAACCCAATATCATTTGCTCACAGGTCAATAGAGATAGTCATGGTCATCTAGTTTAAATGTTTTCATATAATATTTTATGTATATTATATATATATACAAAATTCCTAGTTATGAATTCTCACCACATGTGTTTGCTTTGTTTATTATGCTGTTTCAAAGAGGAAAGTAGGAAGAAAAGAGCAGCCTAAGGTCAGATTGCCCATTGCTCCACTCTTTTGGACAATTTTTATTTCATTCCCCCATATTGCCTGGGTGAGTGGGACTTCTGCTCTGGACTTTAACCTTTGCAGAGTCCTCCTCTGGCCCCACTTCAGCCATGCCTGCTTCTCTCTATGAAGTAAAACGTTTGCTGATCAAGGGGCTTGTCCCTTTATAGGCTTTATTTACAGACTAGACTTTGCTCCAGGTATGAGGAATCCTGGAATTCCTCCAGGATTTGTGTGAGTCCTTTCCCTGGGCTATCCACCCAAAGGCAGAGATCTGGCCAAAAGACAGGTATTTTTTTTTCTTCTTTTTTTCCAGGTGAAGGGAAAGGTGGAGGAGGTGGGTTGATTTGGGATAGGTCATTTGGGATGTTCAGACATATGTTTGACAGGCCCTATTGGAGGGATCTGGGGTTGGGAATAAAGGGGTGGACTGGCACAGTCTGGGAGCTTGGGACTAGGGACAAGTCAGTCTTTCTGTACCACCATACTCTAGTGTGACCTTTAGGTCCTTAGGAGATTATATTTTTCAAGATAGGAGAATACAATATGTTTTAATAGTTTAGTAATTCAATATATAACAGAAATACGATCTATCACATAAATCATTTCAGGGGAGTATGAGGGTCTCCACCTATACTTGTACCTCAGGCCCTGAAAATCTTAGAACTGTTAATGTTTCCAAGAGTGGATAAATTACTCATCCTGATATTTGCATCCTTGTATAATCTCTTCCCCTTAAGTCTGGCCCGGCCCTTTAGTCATGGCACCATGCCAATTGCTGGCCTAAGGCTTAAGAAGGTCTGGCAGCCTGCACTTTTGCACTCTGGAGAAGCCAACCACCATGCTCAAGACACTACGCTGTGAGGAAACTCAACCTAACCTTAGGGAGAGGCCACATAGAGGTTCCTACGTCAGCTGCAGAGGTATGCGCTCTTCAAAAAGGAATTCAGCATTCAGCAAGGAGTGCAGTCAACTGAAAGCCACTAGCTGAAGGTCTTTCAGGATCTACCTGTTTTCTAACTGAGGCAGCCATGCTTTTCTTAGCCCTCAACCAGTGGCTAAGCAGAGTGGGCTACTAGGTTCTAGTGATCTCTGCCCAAAAGACAATTTTTGCTCTAGAGCCACACACTGAGTTGATCAACATTTTGTCAGATCTGAATAGCCATCAAAAGTTATCTTTGTACAGTTCAGTTTCCTACCCTCTTTCCTTTCATAGGTGCCAAACTTTTGTCGTGGTCTGAAGGCATTCTCTGTCCAATTCTCCTTCCCTTCGCTTTTATCTTTCATAGGCATTACACCCTCCCTTGAAAAATGCTTGCAATTCTAATTCCATTTTAGCATTTTCTTCGTGGAGGACCCAGCTGACATAGTAACTTAGGAATGAGCCAACAACAAGAACCTAGTACTCAAACAAGTGACACTAGTTCAGTTGTCCCAGCCAGCCTCCAGCTGTTCAAACCACCCCTAGTAATGCCACACAGAGCAATGACAAGCTGTCTCTGCCAAGCCCTGCCTGAACTGTTGAATCCTGAGAAATAACAAGCACAATTGTTTAAGGCCCATAAGTTTTGGGCGTAGTTTGTAGCAGTAGATAACTTGAAACAGAAATTGTTATTGGAGTGAGTGACATCATAATGAAATAATCATCTAAATCCTATGATATTGGATTGATTTATAACCTTACACGTTTGGATATTTAGATAGAAGGTATGTGGGCCTCCATTTGTACTTTTTCCCTGGGCCATGCAAAAGTTATAAGTGACCCAGTCATTGGTTCTCATGAAACTTTCCTATTTCTTTTCTTTTCCTTTGACTTGAATATTCTTACCAAATTTCTCCTGTTTCTCTTTGTCAGTAATGTCAGTCTCTTTCAAAAATTAGCTTTTGTACTTCTTGATCAACATTGCCATTGGGAGGGACCATGAGGCAAGGGTGGCAGCTTTCTCTGATCACATCTTCCAAAGGTTTATCAGTTGTTACTGAGAAGGTGATGTAAAATATTTGATAAAAAATATTACATTTGTGCCTAAAATATCCATAGTCAGACTGTAAGATGTACATATAAAGCAATCAAAAGGTGGCAAATTTTCTTTTATGTTTATATTTTTTCTACCGACCAAAGGTTCAGATCCGCCTTATTTACCTAGTTCAGCCCTAGACTAGTTCCCACTCATATGGAAACTTTCTTCATTAAGTTTATATATTCTCATATATGAGTGTCCCATTGTGACTTTTTTTATTATTTGAGCCATATGCCTGCAGGTATGCCCAGTTTTACTTTGCAAACATTTATTTTTATTTTACTGCATTTAAAAAAATTGTTATAATTCTTTTATAGGAGGCTGGAGTCAGATCACAGCCTTTGGAGGCATGAGAGGTAGGCTCTGTCATCAGTTTCTCTCCCGAATGTGTGAGAGTTACATAGCCCATTCTACATCTCATGTGTTTGCATAAAAATTGAAATTTTTTCTAGAATGTTATCCTTTGTGAAAAAATTATGTCCAAATATATTAGGAGTGTTTTAGTAGTATTTTACCAGAATTTCTCCCAGTCTCTGAAAGACTATTAAGTCTTTACAGTTTATTATTCAAGTGTAGAGACAGAATTTATTGTTATCTATGGTATGTAATTCCAAACACAAGTTATTATCAGCATGATGACTTTTTCATTCAGAGGAACACTGGAATTTTTCCCACCAACAATAATAGAAATTAATGGGCCATAAACAAACATTTTGAAACAATTACAATCCTATAGTGAAATGTGTGTGAGTGTGCGTATAAATAGATAGAGATAGTTATTCCCCTGGTCCTGTAATGGAAAATAGGTATCTAATTTTCTCACTCCTTTGAATTAATATGTTGAATTTTTTTAAACACAAAGGATATCTAATAGTGATAACAGATTAAGGCTTTACAACTAAGTAACTTTTTTATAAAACCCAAAATATATTGAATTCCCACTAAGTGTTGACATTACTGATATTGCTTATTAATTTTGAATTCTTACAACATGCTTGTATTTTGCATTACCTTCTTTTTTTTTTTTCTTTGCAATTCAGAAGATAGAAGCTTAAGCTTACAGACATTGAATGGAACACTCATCAATACCCAGTTTGTAATCATCAGCACCAGGATTCAAATCTGGTCTCTTTCATTCTTAATTTCATGTTTCTTTTTATTTCTTTTAGCCTTGAAATTTTAAATGAAAATAATATATCGATTTACCTAGTCATTTAGCATCATGAGGAATGAAAAACATTCTCCAGTACATATTGATATACAATATCCATTATATATTATATATGATAAATATGCAGGAGTGGACCCACATCTATATATAACATACAATGAAATAAATAGATTCATAGGAACAGTTTTCTTATTAGAGGAAGTATTATTGGAAAGTATGAGGAAAAAATAACACTAAATAATGGAGGCTTATTAAGGAGGGAAATTGTACAAGAGGCAGCAATTGGAGTGGCAAATTGTGGGGAAGCTAAAACTGCATCCACCTCCTATTAACTAGAGCCATTTTGTAGGGTTTACTGCCACAGTTTTATTTCTTACACCTACCCAGTAGATTTTTCTATAGTAGCACTATGTTGTAACAGAAGTACATAATGCAATATTAAGGTTATATTTATAATGGCCATAAAGCATCTTTAATGTATGTATCCAACATTCCTCCTCCTCCAAATATTCTATAGGATACAGTAAATTAGGGGGAAAAAAGTGTCAGTGCTGCAGTCTAGGCAAAGATAGACTCACCATCCTGGAGAAGAAAATTCACTGACCCCAAATTTAACATAAGTAAAATGCACAAATATGTAGGAAGTAGAAAAAACCCCAGATGAACCCTAAGACTGTGCTTGAAAACTTTAGCATTCACCAAAATTACCTGGAGGGACAGTTAGAACAGATCACTAGGCCTCACCTCCATGGATGGTGATTCAGTAGTTCTTAAGTAGGACCCATTGATTTTCATTTTATTGAAAGGTACCAGGTAACGCTAATACTGAAGTTGATTCTGCTTGTCTTGGGGCCAGTCTTTGAGAACTGTATTCAACATGGGGAAGTAAGATCTGGGAGTCATGCCACGCTGTGGGAACACCTGAAGAAAATATTCAGGTAGCGTTCTTTTGGCAGAAAATATAAGGTGTGATGTCAAATACGTATCTATCCACTGTGGAACTTATTCCTAGTTTATACTGAGCCTAGATGTTATACTGGGTAACACTGCTGTAATTAGCTTGTAAGGAGAGTATTGCTAGAGGGCATCATTGAACCAAAGAGGAATCTATTATATTGGCTTTGGGAAAAGTACCAAGTTTAGTTGCTAGAAAGGGAATGTCTGAGGTTTCTAAATTGAAAGAAAGATGTATAATTTATGAAAATCTTATGGAGAGAGGGAGAGAGACTAAATTAGGAATTCATGGGATCGCTAATTGAGGTGAGCAAAGGACATAGTTGGAGTTTAATCAAAAGTAGCAAAGGTTTCCATATATTTTTGACTCCTAGTTGCCAAAGTTAAAGTTCATGTGGAAGGAGAAATCAGAAAATACCAACCAATGGTAATGATAAATACAGGAAGTGGGAGTATTATGGCCTGAATTTTTGTGCCCTCCTCCCCAATTCATATGTTGAAGCTTTAATCCCCAGTGGGATGGTATTTGGAAATGGAATCTTTGGGAAGTAACTAAGGTTAGATTAAATCACAAAGGTAAAGCCCTCATGATGGGAGTAGTGCCCATATACAAAGAAATATCTGAGCACTCTCTCGATCCTCATGCCCACACAACAAGGAAAAGCACACAAAAATAGACATATTGGTTAGTGGAAACGATTAAGGAAATCTTGGCAAATGGATACTACAGAATCATTAAAAGCCCCCAGATAGAAAATGACATGAGCAACATGAAATAGGAGGCTACTGACTCTCCCTCTACCCATCAACACACCAAATAAAAATCTACACACAGATCAATTACTTCTGAGAGAAAGAAGCTGAGAAAGTCCTACACATTGGATTGTTTTGTTGTTTTTTTTAATCTCTGATGGACCGGAAAATGGTCTTTGTTGAAGATGTTGAGCCAGACTAAGAAATATCTAGGCCCCTCAGAAACATGGCAAACAGAACAAGAGGGAGGAGAGAGCAGAGGTCAGAGCCTAGGCAGGGTACTGCACAATGCCATTGCCCTGGGCATCTGGGAATGAGTGCCAAACAGGTGACCTTGCCAGAAAGGCCACTGTTTGAGTGACAGAGATCCTTGCTACATCCCATTCCCGGCGGCTTCTCCAACCCTGTGCTGTGGCGTGGCTACATTTTTCAATAAGAGGAAAGGGTGAGAGGAGTGAGAACCATCTTTGACATTGGTCTGCACCCCTCCAGAAGGTGGACAAGCTCCTGGGAGGCTTCTGTCTGTGGGTGTAGTGTGGTCTGAGGAAAACATTCATAATGAATAGGTTGGTAAAGCTGAGGTACACTCGGACACAAATCTTATCTCAGCACCATTCTAGTTAGAGGAAGGAATTCCAAACACCCAGCTTCCCCATGAAGGGACAAAGATTTGGGCCACACATATAGCACTCTAGCCATAAGTTTCCTTGCAATTTGGCTCTTAATCCGCCTACCTTGGAAACAGAATGGATTAAGCATACATGAATCTTCCTAGAACACACAACAATGTCTCAGTTTTACATAGGGCGATCACACTTCCAGACACTTCTCTCAAGATTGAGGCAGAAAAGGGGCTAAAACTCAAAGGTTCCAGTTTTTCCCTAGAGGGTTTTTTCCCCCACAAACTCTTTTCAACTGCTGCTGCTTATAGACAAGCTTCTAAAAGTTTGCATTAGAGAGTTAACTGGGCTGACAAGCTGTAGACCTGCAGGATTCTGAACAGGAGCTGTACATATCCTAAACCTTTTCCCCTAGCTTATCCTATGGGTAAATCCAGGTCTACTGATTGCTCCTGGAAGGCATCGATACATCCATCAGTGCCCCAACTTTTATAGGTCCCACACCTTTTCCTAAACCTAGCCTAGGAAATGAGAGATACTAGGCATGCGTGATTCTCCCTCGATTACAGAATAAAGAGATGATTTTTAATAAGGACACAAGCATTTCCAGGTCCTAAACCTCCTACAATCATTCCATAGATAGGCTAAAATGCACATTTCCCAGTTTTTTCCTGCAAGGGGCTTGCATGCCCGGTTTTCCAGCTGCTGGTTGAGGATTGAGCTTCTATCTAGCCTGCATTTGGGAATCGATGGTATAGACAAACAACAGACCTTTGGAAAACTGAGAGTTTGGGTACTTCTTGAACCTTTTTCCCTGGCTTATGCCACTGATAAAGCCATGCCCATAGATTCTCCCTGGAAGCAAATAGATTGTGTATAGAACAGCTTGTGCCTAAGGAATTGCCTCCTTACCCACCTAGATTCAGCAGTTGATGAGGCTCTGCATGCCTGAGTCTCCCTGGATCACAGAAAACAAAGAGGTGGACACATTCAAAGGACCCACTTAACAAAAATATTCTGCCAGAATGAAAGGGTATCATAGGAAGGAGAATGCAGGAATTATTTACAGATCCTCTTCCAGGATTAGTGTAGAGAAGGTGAAAGATTATCTTCTGTTGTCAGCTTCACCCTGAGGATAGAAGAAACTAAAACAAACATCTAACACCCCAACTTTTCCAGCTGCATCTGGAGACACTGGCTTATAGCTTACCCATTCTGAGGTACTGACAAGACACGGCACAGGCACAATCTCATCTCCAGGTGGCCACTAAAAACAGAGTCAGCAGTTTGGACAAACACAGAGATTTGAGAGGCACTTTAGGATCTCTGGCTAGATGGATCGGTGAGGTAGTTCTTTTACAAGAGGCCAGTCTAAAAGGACTAAGGGATGCTGTTGTCTTATCTAATAAACAGAAACCAACATAGAGAATCAATAAAAATAAGGAAGCAGGGAAATATGTTCCAAATAAAACAAGAAAAATCTTGACGTGCACAATAATGAAATGAAGATATATGATTTACCCAACAGAGAATTTAAAAGAATTGTCATAAAGATGCTCACTGAGGTTAGGGGACTAAAATATGAACAAACTTAGAATTTCAACAAAGAGATAAACTATAAAAATTACCAAACATAAATCACAGTGCTGAAGAATATAATAACCCAAAGTCGAAAAATCTAATTCAGAACAGATTAAGCAAAGGAAAGGATCAGTGAACTCAAAGACAGGTCATTGGGAATCATCCATTTAAAGGAACAAAAAAGACAGCTTAAGAAAATTATGGGAAACCATCATGTGAAACCATCTATGCATTATTAGAATTCCAGGAGAAGACATCAAAAAGGACCAAAAAATATATTCAAATAAATAATGGCACAACAGTTCCCAAGACCGAGAAGGAAAATAGAAGTCCACATATAAGAAGCCCAAAAGATGCTAAACAGGATGAATATAAAGAGACTCACTCTGAGACACAGTATATTAAATTATCAACATTAGAGGAGAAAATTTAGAAAACAGCAAGGGAACAACTTGTTATATACAAGGAAACTTCCATCAAACCAACAATGGATCTTTCAGCAAAAACATTGCAAGTCATAAAGAAGTGGTTTTATGTATTCAAAATATTGAAAAACAAATGTTGCCTGTCAAGATTAAACGCCAGGCAATTCTGTCTTTCAAAGATGAAGAGGTGATAAAGACTTTGTCAGACAAACAAAAGCTAAGGGCGTTTATTCCCACTAGAACTCCCTGACAAAAAGTGTTAATTTTTTAAACTGAAGGAAAAGGATGCAAATTTGTAAAAGAAAACATGTGAATGTATAAAACTCACTAATACAAGTAAATACATTGTTAAATTTAAAACATTCTAATACTATAACAGGAATGTGTAAGTTAACCTTATCTCTAGGATGAAGGCTGCAAGGAAAAACTATTAGAAAAATCTCTAGTTATATATCTTGTTGAGGGATGCAAATGGTAAAAGGATGTAAATTGTGACATCAAAAACATAAAATGCTGGGGATTATGAGTAGAAAATGTGTAGAGTTTGTATATGCAAAGTTAGATTTTTATTAGCTTAAAATAGCCTGTTACAAGTATGAAGTGTTTGATGTAAGCCTCACGGTAGCCACAAAGCAAAAGCTATAGTAGATACCAAAGATAAAAAAAAGTGTGTCAGAGCATATCATTAGAGAGAACCAATAAGCCATAAAGAAATCAAGACAGGAACAAAGGAAGAAATGTGTAAAACAAGTAGAAAATGATTAAAAAAGATCATTAGTAAATCATTACCTGTATCAATAATTAAATGTAAATGGATTAAGATTTGCAGTAAAAAAAATATAGAGTGGGTTAATGAATAAAAAATCAAGACTCAACAATGTTCTGCCGTTAAGAGAGCCACTTCACCTTTAAGTACGAATAAACTAAAGGGATGAAAAAATATATTCTATGTAATAATAAAGAGCACAGGTAGCTAAACTTATATTAGACAACATAAGCTTTAGGTAAAAAACTCACAAGAGACAAAGGCCATTATATAATAATAAAGTGAATTATACTAATAAAGTCATCAACAAGTTATAACAGTTGTAAATACATATGTACCCAACATCAGAGCACATAAATATATAAAGAAGTTATTAAAATATATGAAGGGATAGATAGACTCTAATAAATTAATTGTAGGGGATTAACATCCTACTTTCAGCATTGGCAGGTCATCCTAACAGAAAATCAATACAGAAACATTGAAGTTAAACTACACTTTATACCAGACTGACCTACCAACACATGTGGGACATTGCGCCCAACAGCAAAATAACACATTCTTCTCGTGCAAATGGATGATTTTTCAGAAAAGATCATATGTTAAGCCACAAAACAAATCTCAACAAATTTCTTTGTTAAGTATCTTTTTTGACCAAAATGGAATAACACTAGAAATCAGTAATAGGAGGAATCATGAAAAGTTCACAAATATGTGGAAATGAAACATACTTTTGAACTACTATTGAGTCAAAGAAGAAAATAATAGGGAAAATTACTTTCTTGAAAAATATATTGAAACAAACATACATGGAAACACCACATATCACCTTAGGCAATGTGGCAAAAACAGTGTTAAAAGAGAATTTTATAGTAACAGTCATGAGCATCAAAAGAGAAGAATGATCTCAAATGAGCAATCTAACATTATACCTCAAAGAACTAGAAAAGGAAGAATAAGCAAAAAATAAGCAGAAGGAAGAAAAAAATATCAGAGCAGAAATAAATGAAACAGGGATTAGAAAAACAATGCAAAAGATTAATTGAACTAAGAGTTGGTTTCTTAGAAAGATAAGCAAAATTAATAGACTGTTATCTAGACGAAGAAAAAAAAAGAGAAGGCCCAAATAAATCAAAATTGAAAGAAGAGATATAATGACTGATACTACAGAAATACAAAGGATTGTCAGAGACTACTATGAACATTATATGCCAGCTAATTGGATAACCTAGAATAAATGTATAAATTTCTAGAAACATGTAGCCTAAAACACTGAATCATGAAGAAACTGAAAATCTGCACAGACCAATAATGACTAAGAAGATTGAATTAGTAATAAAAATCCCCTATTAAAGAAAATCCCAGGAATGTGTGTCTTCATGGTTACATTCTACTAAATATTTAAGAAAGAACTAATTCAATCCTCTTAAAACTAATCCACAGTACTTAGGAGGAAACACTTTCAAACTAACTTTATAAGGCTAACATTATTCTGATACCAAAACTAGACACGGTCACTAAAAGAGAAAATTACAGGCCAATATCTCTGATGAATACGTAGATATAAAAATCCTCAACAAAGTATTAGCCACTTATATCCCACAACACTTTAAAAGGATTATTTACCATGATCACGTGGGACTTAACCCTGAGATATAATTGTATTTCAACCTATGCAAATAAAAATTGTGATTTACTTCACTAATAAAATGAAGGACAAAATCCACGTGATTATCTGAATATATGTAGAAAGAGCATTTTAAAAACAATACCATTTCAAGATAAAAATATTTCCATAAGTTAGCTATAGAAGGAATGTTTGTAAACTCAATAAATATGTAAACTCAAATAATATGACAAGACCACAGCTAAAATCATGATTAGTGGTAAAAAGTTAAAAGCTTTTTCTCTGAGATCAGGAACAAAACAAGAATTTCCACTCTCATCACTTCTACTCAACATAATGTGGAAGTGCTAACCAGAGTAATTAGGCAAAAAATAAAAAAAAAAGTATCCAAATATAAAAGGAGGAAGTCAAATTGTTTCCATTTACTGATGACAGGGTCTTATATTTTAAAAGCAAAACAAAACTGTAAAGACTCCACCCAAAAAAACAACTTATAAATGAATTCAGTAAAGTTGTGGGATATAAAATCAACCTGCAAAAATAAGTAGCATTCCTATATGCTACCAATAAACTATCTCAAAATGAAATGAATAAAATAATCCCATTTACATTGGTGAAAAAATATACACAGATGTATATTTAACCAAAAGTGAAAGATTTGTACACTGACAACTATAAAAGTTATTAAGGGAAAACAAATAAATGGAAAGGTATCCTATGTCCATAGATTAAAAAAAAAGAATATTGTTAAGTTGTTCCGAGTACTCAAAGCAATCTACAGATTCAATGCAATACCAAACAAAATTTAAATGTCCTTCTTCAGAGAAATAGTAAAACCAATTCTGAAATTCATATGGTACCACAAAAGACCCAAAATAGCCAAAACAAAATAGTCTTTTTGTCCTGAGCAAAAAGGACAAAGCTGGAGGCATCTACTGCCTAACTAAAATAGTATAGTAATCAAAACAGCATAGTACTGGCATGTAAACAGACTCACAGACAAATGGAACAGAGTAAAGAGCCGAGAAGTAAATCCACACATTTAAGTTGAGTTGATTTTTGACAAGGTTGCCAAGAACACACAGTGGGGAAAAGGACAGTCTCCTCAATAAATGGTATTTGGAAAACTGTGTATCAATATGCAGAAAAATGAAATTGGATTCTTAGCTCATACCATACACAAAAATAAACTCAAAATTGATTACAGACTTAAACATAAGACATTAAACTGTAAAACTAATAAAAGAAAACATAGGAGAAATGCTCCATACCCTTGGTTTGGGCAACGATTTATTTGACTGTAACTTCTAAAGCCAGGCACCAAAAGCAAAAATAGGCAAGTGAGATTATATCCAACTAAAAGGTTCTGCACAGCAAAGGAAATAATTAACAGAGCAAAGAGACGACTATGAGATGGGCAAATATTTGCAAATTATAATCGGATAAGGGACTTAACATACAAAAATAAAGGACACAACTCAATAACAAGACTACATGTAACCTGATTTTAAAAATGGGCAAAGGAACAGGATAGACATTTCTCAGAAGACCTCCAAATTGCAAATTTTTACATTAAAAAATGCTCAACATCTCTAATCAGGAAAATGAAAATTAAAGCCACAATGAAATGTCACCTCATATTTGTTTAAATATTATAAAAAATATGAAAGATAACAAGTGTTGGCAAGGATCTGGGGAAAAGGGAATTTTTGTACACTGTTTTGGGGAATGTAAATTACTGCAGCCATTATTAAAAGACAGTATGGAGGTTCCTAAATCCAAGTACTAGGTTTATATACAGAATTAAAGTGAAATCATTATGCGGAAAATATATCTGCACTCCCATGTTTATTATGGAATTATTCACAATAGCCAAGATGTTAAATTAACCTAAGTCTCTATCAACAGAGGAATGGACAAAGAACACAGGGTATATATACCCAATGGAACACTATTCAGCCTTAACAAAGAAAGAAGTTCCATCATTTGGGATAACCTGAATAATACTGAAGGACATTATGCTAAGTGAAATAAGCCATTCACAGAAAGACAAATGCTGTATGATCTCACTTATATGTGGTACTCCAAAATGTTTTACTCATAGAAGAGTGGTTAATAGAGGCTGGAGCATGGCAGGAGAAAAGTGGAGATGTTTGTTGCAGTGTGCAAAGCTTCAGTTAAACAGCAGGGATAAGCTGTAGTGATCTATTGGACAATGTGATGAGTCGTTAATAATATGTTGCATATTTCCAAATTGCTATAAAAGTAGATTTTAAATGTCCTTACTGTATCATTTCTCAGCCTTTTGGCAAAGATCAAGTGTAAATGTCCTTACTGCAAATAAATAAGTTTGTGAGGTGATGGATATATTAATTAGCCTGATGTAATCCTTTCACAATGTGTTTCTGTATCATAACCTCATATTTTACTCTATACGTACATATGATATGCCAATTAAAAGTATGACCAACAGTTCAGAAAATTTCTCAAAGGTTTCAAGATATGAAATTTTCATAAATGTAAAGAGGATGGAAATGAATTTTGAAATAGGACACGTAATATGCAACAGCTTTACTTAGTGTTCTGTGTGTTGCTATGTTCATTCAGGATATATCTTGGAAGAATTTTTACTAATGAAACGCTAATTTCAAAGTTAACAATTTAGTTCGCTAAACTAAAACTAATGTACTAATGTTTTAGGTTAGCAAAAACTAAACTAAAACTTTTTAGTTTGATCGATCAATGAAATTTCTTCCTAAAGGCCATTTAGGCACTTGCTATGATGTATATGGGGTTACAGAGCAGACCTAAGGCTGGTGGAAAGCCTACTAGTATTTACCTTAGTTGAATAAAATAACATAGGAGTCACATGCAGGTCCTGTAATATCACATTTTGTAACTGCATTCTAATACATGGCTAATGAGCTACTCTGTAAGGCACCTGCTCACTGCAAAAGTTTGTGATTGTCTTGTATTCTTTTTTCTCGCTTTATTTCTTATGAGTCCTCCCTGCTTTCTCTGAGGCACTGCAAACAAAAAGGATACAGAGTAGAAGTGGTGCCACATTCTTCCCATACACCTGGTAGCCACCAAATGATTTAGCTAGTAAGATCATTTCCTCACTTGAGTGTGTGATCAGCTGTTTGGCCTCTGGTTTTTCACAGCTGTCTGGGTTGTAATTCCCGTTTTGTTTACTTTGATGAGAATCTGTAGGTTCATAAAACTGCTTTCATAACAAACTTTGGAATTGAGCCCAAGATTAGGAAAGCCACCATGCTTGAGGTGTTCAGGGAGTTGTGGAATGTAATTTCATGGTCAACTAATTACGTGTAGCGTTCAGTGTAAAAATTTTAAACTTGATATTTTAAGGGGATCCCTTAAAGAACCTTATTCAAAGGTCCAAAAAAAAAGCAACAAATATTCTTTTAAGTTTTTTAAAAACAAAGAGAATATTAGTATTTTTACAATTGCATGCTTTGCTAATGTCATACAAATTGTATATTGTTTTGGAGCTTGTAAATATGTTTTGACACATTTTCTGTGTATTATTGAATATATCATACTATCAGAAAAGGAAAGAAAATGAATGGCCCTCTTTTTTTATTTTCCTTTGATTTGAAGTTCTGCTGAAATTCAGGTGATTTCAATGTGCAGCCAAGGTGGGGAAACATGATAAAAGAGATATCTCTTAATTTTTCCTTCTAAGCCTCATTGCACCCTTGAAAATTGTTATGTTACCGATAAAATTCCAAATCTCTTGGAATCTCAAGTTAACAATAATTTTCTATCTTTTTCTTTTAGGACTAAGTTAAACAATAAGAAAATAAGCACATATTTGGCATCTCGTGTGTGTGTGTGTGTGTGTGTGTGTGAGAGAGAGAGAGAGAGAGAGAAAGAGAGAGAGGTAATATATAACTTTTCAGGTAATGTCCTAAGATAGTGCTTATTGGTGCCATATCTCTGTACCTATTGCATCTATGATGTTATCTGATGTTTATTTTTATAATACTGAGATGGCTCAAATTCTTCCAAACGACAATAATACTAAAAACCTTACTTATAGTTAACGTATTCTTCTTGAGTATGGGGATGTGCTATTTTTAAAGAATATTGTTTGAAATGATTGAAACAAAACAAGTATGGAAAATTGACAAATTCAGAGCTCTCCTTTCTCTGAGTTTTTTTTTAGAAAAAATTATGTTTAGCTTATGCTTTGCATGAGGGGACAGATATTAGTGCATTACACTGTTGTAGAAGAAGAATTAGAAAAATATTAAATAACCCAAAATATTTGTCAGATTTTATATATAATTGATAAATAATACTATAAGTACCCTACATATTAGTAAAAATTAACATATATGAAGTGATATTAGATTAAGTGCTACCTGTACACCACTGTGGTTTATTGTAAACCTTTCCTGTGTGTCTTTATTTCATAGCTTTACAGGAAAATAAATTTAATAAGAAATGCCCTGGAGATGTATCAAGATCTAGTTGATTCCTAGGTGACCAGGTCACCTGAATTTATATGAAACTACTGCTGTTTTCTCAGAATATGATTTGACATAAGATTTACAGCAAATGCTTTTTAAGGATTAAATGATAATGTTAATACTAGCTATATTTTATAGACACTGTCAATTGAGTGGGAACAAATTCCCATAGACAGGTGACTCCATCTTTGTAGGAAGACAAAGCAAATGTTACTTTCTAATTAGAAAATTTCTTCCTCCTTCATTTTACATTTTTCAGTAGAGGAAAAAATCTTGTCAATAAAATACAAACTCAAAACTTTCAGATGGCTTCAATCTTTTTCACTTACTAAATGAAAAATATTTGTCATTTGTCATAGTCAATCTTTCTACTTAGTCAAATTAGTCAAATCTTTTCTACTTAAAAAAATGGATACATAAAGACGGAAAGGAATGTGTTGGAGGGTGAGAGGTAGGTAAGCCTCCTATCACCAAAGACATTGTTGTTTATTCAGAATCACATACAGGATAACCTATTTGAAGATAAGTTGTCTAAGAATACTAATTTTACTTTGTAAAAAAATTGGTGATTCAGTTCGTTTGCCAGGGAAATACTACCTTTAGTTAATGTTGAAAAATTCTAGTTTTTTAAATTGAATTTGTATATGGCCAGTTTCAAGTGTATTATTCGGCAACATTTAGCTTATTATTCAGTAACCAAAACATTCATTCTGTAACCTTTTCTCCTCTTTGCTTACTTTCCTTTCCCATCTTGTTCCTTCCACATTCACTTGTTGGTGCTACCTTCTTCCTGCCTGCCCTTTAAATGTAATAAAATGTCCTTTTATCTAAAATGATTTGGGTCTGTCAAAATAGACTTCCTCAGAAAGGATTTTCTTTTTCAGGTGTACCAAATTTATATCTTTATCCTCTCTCCTGACATTCTTAAATTATGATCGTAAATTTTATCTTATTTCACAAGAAAGAATGATTCATAGAACAAGAATCCCAAGTGGGAAGAGGCTGTGTTTGGATGGTATGGTTAGTTTATGCTTACTTTATCTTTATTTTACATGCAATGAATAGGCCTTTCAATTATAGCTGTACTTTTGAAATTAAGATCAGCCATAGTGTTTACTGGTTCTTAAAACATTACGCTTCTCTATGGTCCACCATACAACTTAGAATTGATGCATGATATGTAAAAGGTTTGGGTCATTTTAAAAAATCCTGTGTTTATTGATAATGTTTAAGCTTTTAAAGATTAAGATTCCTTTTTATTGGTGGATGTAGAATGGCAGTTGTACTACCTTGCCGCAAGGAAATATAAAAGGAGGTCCAATGTTAATTTTCTTGTCGTCTTGTAATTATGTCCAAGTATCCACACTTCATAATGGGTGCCACCAGACACGTTAGAAGGCATTAATAAGGAGCATCAGACCCCATTATGGGAACTTAACAATTATTTTCTACCCTTTTCCTAAAGAACTAAAATAATTTGAGGGTCAGATGCCACTAGAAATGCATTAATCCTGTTAAGATTGATCTTTCCTTTCCTTTTCCCCTCGGCCCCGCGGCCGCGGGCCCGCCGCCCGGGGGCCCCGCGGCCGCGCCGCGCCGGCGGGCCGGGGGCGCG